>JAQGCS010001223.1:0-14953 GCA_034702105.1 Fuscozetes fuscipes
GACCATACATGCCTTTTTCATAAAATGGTACCATTCATTTTTAACGGCATGCAGCTGTTTGTGAGGTAATACGGTATAATGAAGTTACCTTAATGAAAGTGACTTGAACAATTTAGCTACTATAACCAAGGAAGGATTATAAAGCGGAGGATATAATCAGGTTCTACTGTATTTTATTCTGTATTCGGTGAATAACATCTATATATCTAAAATCTGATCTATTTTCATGACTGATCTAGATAATTTAGCTAATTACTAAAAGCGTTTGATTTATAATGAACTTGTGCCTAAATAAAGGAAATGAAATAGTTTAATTTTCTTTGTTTTCTATTAAATTTATATTCGGATCACTTATATTAGAGGAAAAAAAAGATTAATTAATTTAAAAGATAATCCAATTTTATTATTATACTAAATGTTAAGTAAATTCTGAACACGTTTTGCCGGACAGCACACAACAGACACTCATTTGTTTTAACAACAATTTTGTGAAAGCGATAGCTATTTGCAAAACATATTAAACAAATTGATTTATTATAAACGATGCAAATTTTGGTTCATATATAAGTCGATAGTGAGTCCAAATCAATGCAAACCTTTATTCAGTTCTTCGAAAAACTTGAACTTCGAATCGATTTTATTAGTAAAGCTTTAGTGCATAATATTCTGTGCTATTCTGTGCTATTCTATGTCTTCTATACAAATACAAGTTATTGTGATTTTGTTTTCTTAGCTCTCATTTGCCATTTAATGCATAAAAACTAAACATTTGATGTCTTTGTTCAGACCATAGCCTCTTCGCGTTGGGTTGTGTTAGAGATGATTCTTTTGGGCGCTTTTATGCTCTATATTACGGTATTGAAGACAAAGCGATGAACTAATTTGTGTGAATTAATACAATTTTTGACAATTAACACATAATCAGGTGATAATTCGTTACTATGAATCCACTCCATTGACTTGTTTTGTGGAGCCCTGGTTTCGCGAAGTGGGTTTCGCATTCTGTTATGGTGCTATTGTTATCAAAGTCTACAGAATATTCGCTGAGTTCCAGACCAGGAAAGCTCATAGAGTATGTGTTCGCGACAAAGATTTATTGAAATATTTGGGCGGAATTGTGCTGGTTGTGTTGGGCTATATGTCTGCCTGGACTGCACTAGTGTTGGACGGAATCGAAGACATCAGTCAAATTAGTTGGTTCGGTGGTTCAATCAATTTGGACGTAAAGGGAAGGAATATTTTAGAGGAAAAGTCAACTAAAGACGGACTCAGATATATAATGTGTCGACAACTTTCCTGGGATTTCGTCACAGAAATCGGTACATTTGTTTAGTTATATAATTATTTGTACGAAAGAGTAAATGGTATTTGATTTCAGGCGAATTAGTATTTTTGTTGACTGGAGTTTACATAACATATTGTATTCGTAACGCCAAGAAAGAGATCTATAGAGAGAAGTGGACCCTGGCTCTTTCCCTCTATTTGGAGACTTTAGTCTCATTCACGACATACGCAGTCAAACATGTATTTTGGTTTCATCCTGATCTACAACCGGACCATATATTTCTATTATATATGATTCGTTGCCAATTGACAGTCACTCCGATGTTAATAATGATATTCTTTCCAAAAGTAAGGCTAAACTCAAATCAAAAACCAATAAATACTGATTTGATTTGCGTTTAATTCCAATTCAGTTGTGGTTTCACAACACAACCCATCGATCAGAACACCACAGATCACGTCATTTATCATCGGCTGATGTACCCGATCCTATTCCTGAAGCAATGAAACTGCACAGCGCTATACTCTCTAATGGAGAGATCGATATCGGAGACATTAATCTGGCGGACATGGATCCCGAGGATATAAGAGTAAATAAGCTTTCATTCAATAAACAAATTTAATCCACTCAACAAATTGCTAGATTCAACTTAGCATCCTCATTTTACTTATTTTACATTCTAATCCTATCAATTTATTAAAGTTTATGTATTAAAATATAATTAATCTTGGTTATAAAATATGGAGAATATGTACTTAGAAAATTGACATTTGATTTATTGAGAATTACGTTATCAAAATCATTACAACTTATCCTCATTTAATTCTACAAAAGAAAATAATATTATTGCCATACTAATTTAAATAAAATCAAAATATTTGGGGGTTTGATGGTTGAGGTTAGGCTAAATAGTTACATGCAATTACCAAAATATTATATTAAACTAATGGTGTTATTAGTCTTCTATAATATTACTTCCATGTTTAAATAAATATTCTGAAACTAAAATTGAGCCATGAATCAGGGCTCAATTTCAGTTTCAGAATATTTATTTAAACATGGAAGTAATATTATACAGTAATTAAATAAACAAGGGTTCGATTCAAACCTAAAAGCACTACATCTATAGCCAAAATTAATTTGCTTCTCTCGATTCACCCAAGAAAATGCCCAAATCCTCGTTAGACTATTATAATTATTATTTCAATGGTATTATCTCTCGTTCTCTCTTTCTGAGTTGAAAATCTCTTTAAAACCTTCTTAAACACTGAATTTTATATTTTCAAATTTTTTGAAAGCGGGGGGGGGGGGGGGTATATAGTTTTATGGGTATTTCAAAAAACATTATGAACCCCCAAATAAAAAATGAATAAAATAGACAAATAAATTTAAAATCAATTCAGATTTATTTATGATATTAAAATTCGAGGATTAAAAATATTATTTGCAAGTGAAATTCCATTCCTTTTAAGGAAAAACTTAATTTAACATTTAACCAGGGGTGCCGAAGGTACCCGACCTCAGGGGGATTGTATTTTTCTGACTCGCCGGAGGGGGGGGGGTAGTGGGAGATAATTTTTCCAAAAAAATTCGCCTAAAAATTTGTCGGGACCAAAAACTAGGGGGGTGGGGTATTTGGGCTTTACCCCCCCCCTTCGGCACCCCTGCATGTAACTAATAATTAGTTTGTTTTTATTTTATACTTGAATTTGTGGCAATATTTACTAACACTTTTTAATAGTTAATTATAATCTTATTTTTTAAAATAAATATTGATTATTCTACTATATTGAATATTATTTTATTCAAGGTAAGTAGCTTGCATTTTTTAATTTTTTTTGAATGCTTGTTATGCTTTGGTTACAAGTTTTTATGTGAGGGTTCACTCTCCTAGCTTTGCTAGATCAAAAAGGCGTCACCCTACGCCCTCTAAAGCACAGTGGTTACGTCAGAGCGTTTTCAAAGCTAATTCAAAGCTGGCCCTGATCATCTGAATTCTTATGAATACTTATGAAAAATTAAATAGTTAAACAATTTAATCAATTATGTGGTGAAGAGAACCACTTATTAAAGAAAAGCAATAAACAAATCAATTGTTAAAACATTAATTTATATGTGATTTCAGTCGGAATTGAGAAGAGTTTATACTCAACTTCAAGTGCTGAGGAATAAGACGATGCGAAAGGACAACCCACACATTAGTAAAAGAAGAGGCGGTAGGAAAACTCACCGCCGATTTTCATTACAACCTTTTCATCACAAACATAAACACGAACAGGAAATGACTGAAATCTCGCGAACGCCAGAAGAATCGACTGCCAGTCTTGAGGGCGCGACTGCCGTTCAACCCGACGGGCCTTCCACTGTCCGAATAGACACTGAGGGGCCGAACAACTCAAATAAAATATCTCATATAAATAGAACTCATTGATTGAAAATAATTGTTAATACAAATAGTGTTCACATAATTGGAGTCATAATTACATTAAATGTTTGATATCATTGAACTCATATTTTCTCAAATTAGAAGCATTTTTATCAAATTAATTGTTATTTATTTGAAATTCACGAACCAATCCATTGATAACATATTTTACATCTTGTTATTTGTCAATATTGTAGTAATGGTCAAGGGCAAGTAATTCATCATACTATAAATCGATCCAAATATTGAGATTCAAAAGAATAGGCTGTCGATACGCACAGATATAAGACGTCGCTATTTCATCAATCAAAGAATTCAAGTGGTGCTAAACTTGAAAATTTGACTTGATTACTATATTAAATTGATAATGTTTACCCCTATTCTCTTTTGTCAATAAACATAACAACAGTCCTTTAATACTGTATTCACTTTTCTAGTATTTGACCTTGGCCATTCCTGCAGTAATTAAACTAATTGTGTTTACAGAATTATTTAAAATGGTAAACAATGAATAACTGCCTCCAATAACATAACTAGATTTAAAATTAGAATTTTTCACTGAAATTCCGCCTCTAATGTCATAATTGAAAGGACCAAAACAATAACAAACTTATAGATTTCTCAAATACTAATTCGTTCAGTTGTTAGTCTCGCAAGAATGGCCCAAGTTAAACTAATTATAATTTAATTTATTAGGGAAAACCTAAATGATTTAATCTTCGAGTGTATTAATTTTTTTTTATTTAAATATAAACTTAGACAAAGAGTTAACCGGTATTTAATTACAAGCGATCAAAATTTGCATTTAGGAAAAACTGATTTATTTGGATCTATTAGATTTGGAAATATTTAATGTTTGGGTCACAATCGTATGGAGAGAACAACTGCTAAATAGAATCGGATTAGAATCTATTGGTCACATCATAAACAAATTTGAATTATATTTAATTGATTTGTTTGATTATTAAGTATTTGTTATTTAATGGAAAAGCAATTTAATTCCACAAATGAATTGATATAAAGAGAGATCTGAAATAATTACTTATTCTGAATGAATTAGAAATTCTATTCTGAAATAAACTGATTTCAAAAGTGTTGACACATTTTCAAAACTAATATTTCAAATAATGTAAATTTGGATAAATGACTGATTTGTTTGTCACGAATTACAGAAATAAAAGCCTTTTCTGGTTATTGTTGAGCGATGTTTATATTTAATTAAATCAATGAGTGAAGAGCCTATAAATGACATCCTAAGGGAATCACCACAAAGACATTCAATTGAGGTTTGCTTTATTCCCATTCAAATGATTGAACGCATTCTATATTTTAGAACTCGTATTGTAAACGACAGTAAAAATAATCGTCAGTTTAACATAACTTTAAACATAAAAACAAATTAATTGAATCACAACTAAACGAAACTTTTTTAGACGAAATATAAAAGTGGAGGAACCAAGATCATTTGGAAAATATTCAGAGGATAAATTTGCATTCGAATTTACAAATGATGGCAATATTTTATACAGATTGACCTACTTAATTTAAGCAATTGAAATACAGAAAAAATATAACGAAATCATTACTGAAATTAAGATAATTTTAATTATTTGAATGCTTTTACACACAATTAATCACTAATTTCTAAGTGTCATCAAATAAATGCAGGAAACAGTTATTTCTAATGAATACTATATTAAATGGATGTATCAAACAAATAAATTAGTAAAATGCCATTAAAGATATTTGCTCAGCACATATAGCCTTTTCACATTGTTGATGCGGTACACTAATAACAATCAGATTGAGTCAAATGAGAATCAAAGTCGTGAAGGCGAGTCTCATAACTCGATAACCGCTCGTCGTTTTCAATTGCATTTAATGATCAAAAAATGATTGCAATGGCTGGAGTTCGCTGTTGTTATTTGTCAACAATGTGAAAGATATTTGTCTTTATGTGATTAGTAAATGTCTTTTAGTGTAAAATGATAATCAGAAGGTTATGGGGAAAAATGGCGAAAATGCATTATACAGTCAGAGGGTAACCATTATTTGGATTTTTGGTAATCAATGAGTGAAAATATGTGTAAATAATTGTTTTAAAAAACTTTTGTGAAATATAAGATCAGAAGATAAAAAATTATCACAAAAATTGTTTGAAAAGAAATTCAAATATCAGACAACTTTTTTACATCGAATTTCGATAAAGTTTTGAATCACTGGTTGAAGGACTCAACAAATGCTATCAAATAATGACTGAATGAAAAATAAAACTATTAATTCGATAAATAATTTAAATAACATTTCATTTGGTTCTTAAGTCTTTGAAAGATTTGCTTCAATTTCGACAAAAAATATTTATCATTCGTTTTGCAAATGAATAAAAAATTCATTTATAAAATATATTTAACAAACTTTTAACGTGTTTTACACAATCTTTCAAATCTAATGACAAGACTGACCACCAATTGAGCGCTCCATCCATTAATCACCAAATGAATCGGTAAATACATTTAAATTCACTCATGAGGGCAGGCATTATACAAATGGCGCCATTCGTTATACGAACTCTCAGTTTTAAATTATGAGTAATAGTTTGAGTGGTCGGTTGGGAATGGTGTCCAACACTATTGTTTTGTAGTATCACTTCCACAGCTCTGTTCTCATATCTTAGAGTAGCCATTATCTGAGCGTCAATTGAGTTACCATTAGTTAGACAATAGACTGCATCGAAGTCCAACTCATTAATGGTGTCAGTGCTGTCGGGTATTGCACAGGCATTTGGCGCCGCAAAATTGATCTCATTTTGAGGCTCACAATCAGTGCTCATATTATTCGAAGTGATCTGTTGTCGTAAAGCACTTGAATCTGAGCACCGGATCTGAAGATAATGACCGCTCAGCGATGGTTCACTTGTGGCGCAGTTCTTAATAAAAGACAACAATATTTGTAAATTAGGGCCAATATATGAAAATAAGTACCAAATTGAAAAAGTATGGACTGAAGAGTTGTTGCTGTGATTTAAACCTTCCGATGACTATCAGTTCGTTCTGTTGTGTCAACTGATAGACAACTGATTGGGATTGCGATGAACTGAGACCAGAGCTCAGACATAAGGTGTCGGGCCCTCTAACATGACTGACCCAATTGGTTCGCAACTGAGGAGTGGACTCATTATTGACATTATTTTGGCCGACGATTATTTGGTGTGAATCCAATTCACACGAAACGAGTGAAGCGCCGATCGTTAAGACACCGATTTTCAGACCATTGTTTCGGTTATTAAAAGTAAAGCGACGGATCATTTGTCGACAATTTAGGAGATCTTCTTCTATGGAAATCACTTCGTTATTATGAATCATATCTAAAATCAAAACAAATAGGAGTCAAATAAAAATATTCCACAAAATACCGGTTTTTCGTTCATTTTGTTTACTTTTTCAACGTTTAGATTATATTAATCATAAAAAGCAACAAAAGTTTCCTTCAAACGAAGCATTGATTGCAAATTGGGATTAAGTGAATACCAAGTTTATCGATGCAATCAATGTATGGATTAATTAAAATTCAAACAACACATTAAACAATCAAATAATCAGATTTAATGCCATTTCATAGTAATAGTAATGCATTACATCTGACATAAGGTTACCGTTTATATTGGGTTTTGTCCTCAAAACCAAACCACAGATGGAAGCACTGCAGTCACTTCATTCCAATATGACGACCTGGTACATTCTACCAAATACTATACTAAGAAAATACTTACATGTAAATGTATCTTGCGCAGAGGTGCGGAAGAGGATTAATAGGAGGGAGTATTTCATCTGGGATATGAAGAGATGCTCGGATCAACAAAATAACAATTTTGTCCAACTTTGCACAAAAAACCACATTAGAGGTCATTTGAGAGGTCATGGAGACCATCTAAATTGATTTCGAGACAAATAAAAAATACAATCCCTTCCACATCTCTGATCCCCTATTCCCTAGACCCGCCTCACCTAGATCCGCCGAGCTTGTGCATCCCTGTATCTAACATATATGTAAGGGGAAATTTGTAGTTCTTGTTCAACTATCACCAAATCGAATTACAGGAAGACAATTGTCAAAGATTGAAATTGATTATTCTTCAGTTTATCTTGTCATGAAGTTTATATTCTGACCAAGGATGGCCAACGGGGAGTTGGTGGTTGATCCCTTAGAGTAAAAAAATTAGGCAAATCCCTCCTAGAATTTTTTCGAAAATTTAACATTATAGCTGAGTGTAGCGAGGTGGATAGTATTTTGGAAAAAAGCTCAAACGGGCCCTTTGTGTTTTTGCCAATTTTTTAATTTCATATAAACATCTTGGTGTTGTATCCTATCCATTATGGCCTGTGTAGTTTTGATGTAGAGATCTATCATTTTTCAGCCATTTTGAGAGCGGCCAATGCAATTTCTAAGACAAATTTTATGCAAAACTATGAATTTAATCTATGTTAACCCCTGTTGATCATATGACAACGAGTTGCTAACCATGTTTCACAACATGTCATAACCATGTTTCATAAAATATAAACTTCTATATATTTGTCAAAATTTGCTATTTTGCACAACATTTTTAGATGTGATCTGTCTCACTTTTACTTTAATGGCTAAACCAAGTGGTATCTTAATCGTTTTAGATACCATTCAATATTAAGATATATAAACTCTAACTTGAATCAATGTTCGACAAAAACAATGGTCATGGTCGTGCACATCGCGCTTGCAAAGTCAGTCTGAATACTTTCAGGACATGAATTAATTTAGTTATTATTTGAAGTGGCTTTTTGAATATACTTACGAATAATTTGATATACAAATTGTAAATGAACTAGGACAATTTTTTATGAGAACCCATATCGTTTTGTAAACTATTTGTGTGCTGTTCTCAATTAAATGTTTGAACAAAAATAAACCATTTGATGAAAAAAGGGTTGGAATTAAAGAAAGAAATCTATTGAAATGAGTGAACACAAAAACAAATAATGAAAATACAAAATCGATTCTAATCTAAAAATGTGTTCATTTAAGTGAAAAACATCTGAAGTGCTTAACAAGCATTTGATTGCATGAAAAAATTGTCACAATTTTAGCCCAAAACAACATACAGTAAATGCACTATAAATTGAATTCTCTACTAAAGTCTATGAAGAAATTAGTTATTCTTCTTTTATGTTTGAAATATAGAGTTTTGACTGTAATTTCCAAAAATTAGTGGATTACTGATGTCTTTGACAGTTATCTTCGAACGGAATAATACTATCACTCCTTTTATATGAACTCAATTGTTCTTTTGGGCTCTTATTAAATCTATAGTATATTTCAAATGAGAAACATTACCTAGATAATATATCTTGAGCTATTTGGCAAAGCATCAAAGAAAAGGTTAGTTGGAAACATAAAAACAAATGTATCTAGGGTATAGCAAAGCATAAAAATGGAAAATAAAATTTCAAAAATTTAAACAGAGATTTTGTTATATTTACTAGTTTCATTTTCAATTATGTTGATCATACAAAACGATGCTTTTCAAAAGTTGGGTAAAACCTAAAATTTGAGTAATCAAGTTATATTTGTTCTGATCTTCTATAACTTTACAATAAAATGTGTGGCAAATCAGTTTTAACTTGGTTAGCATAATATATTGAATAATGAGTAATTGGCAAGGTAGGGAAGCAGGGATGCTCAAGGGGGTATAGGTCAAATACCTCATAGTTTTTGAGCTCGGACGGACCAAAATTTCTACATATTCCCCTTTTAGATTTAACTTTGAGTCCAGTTTAGCAATTGGAGACAGCACTCCTAACCTAACCGACTTAACCTAAACCAATAAATTTTTCATCCAAAGAGTGATGGACCTTTCTCATTCTTGAGTCAAATGAGGGGTTTCTCCAAAATTTCATTCATATCTTAAGAAAGAAACTAGCACTACAGATTATATTTAACCGACTTGGTGATACAATAGACTAGCCAATACAAATGGAGTAACATTTCACATATAACACTCTCTTGGTAATTGAAGAGACGAGTAGTCTCTTGGTATCTTTTGGTATTTTAGATATAAATATAAATTTTTAGCAGAGATTTATTTAAAAAGCCGATCGTTAGAACAAATGTCTGTATATTTTATTTATGATATTAACTCGAAATTATGCAAAACATTCATAAATAAAATCCACTGAGTGTTGTGTTTGAGTACATTTATAGCTATTACGAGTCATTTAAAGATTATTTCTTCCAAAACACCATTTATTATGAGAATAATAAAAGTAAACTTGATGATATGTTGTTTTCGCATTTGTGGCATAATTTTCTTTACAAATAGTAATACAGATAATCAATTTAACAATAATTACAATATTTTGATCATATTCTTAGGTAGTGATTGCAAGATTAAATTATTAACTTTTTGAGTTAAAATTTCAGAAACAAATAAATCTCTTGGTTTCGTTTTGCAGCGAAGTGGTACAGTGTGGTATGGTGTGGTATGGTGTGGTATGGTGTGGTATGGTGTGGTACGGTGTGGTATGGTGTGGTATGGTGTCGTGCGGCCAAGATATTCAATTCAGAGACTAATTTGTTCGGTGAATTGGAGCATCAAATTTTTTCGGCCAAGTGGTACATAAATTTTCGGCGAGTTGGGATTCGGCCAATAGAGAGGATATCACTCGAGACAAAGTGGGAAAATAATTTATTGTAAGCCTTTAGAGAACGGGTGAATTTGCATTTAAGGTTTTCTTGACATTAACTTCAAACTTGTATGGTAATTTCAATTTAATTGAACATTAATATGTTGTTGTTTATAGAAAAGCTTCAAATAATGTAATAAGAGCGGATTCTGATGATGCGGCATACTTTTTCAAAATAATATTGAATCAATATATACTTTCATCATTTCAATAATATACTTGACTCGTATTACAGAATATATAGCTGGCTCCTCTTTGTATTAAATGATTGAATCTCGCAAACAATTGTGTGTTTGTTGTATAACAGTTTGTCACAAAACCAATCGCTTCAACCCTTTCGATGTACTCAAACATTATTTATAAACTGAAACAAATGAAAAATTTAATTCTTGTCTTAGATTCTGACGATTCTTGAGATTAATGCGATTGAGTTTTATTTGATTAACTTTTGGGAGAGACTCAACATTTTCAAAATCAAGTAAAAAATCTGAATTCAAAAGAATTATTTTCATCAAAAATAAATACATCAAAAAATACTCTCACTTTTGCGAGCATTCAATTAAAATAATATTTAAAGTGATGACCAAAGGAAACATATTTCTAAGATTAAGACCATTAATTGTTACCGGAGCGAATAGCGAATAGCTACAGAAGCTCTTAGTGCAGTTCAAACCAAAAATTAAGATTTTTTTAGTTTCAAAAATTATATTCCAATTACAAACCCCCAAAATTTTGCTAGGTGGTATATAGAATTTGGGACAGAAACTAAAATTCTTTATGTCATTTGAACTATACCCCTTGGGCACCCCTTGAATTGATATACTTTGGAGCCGATTGGCTTCAAATATAAAGTTATCATCAATTATTTTATTCGCGTACTCTAGGTAATATTAGACATGTTCAGTCAATATTTCTCAGTTGTTTCAATGCACTCAATTCGCTTAACTCAAAAGCTTTTGAAGATCTAAACTATAATCAATATGTGATTAAATCAATGATCAGCAATGATGGTCAGGGTGTTCACATTATTGCTGTGTTCAGTGGATTCAAAGCTTTGTTCTCGAGTTAGTCACAAAAATATTTATGATTTAATAAGAAAAGACTTTAAGAGAGAGGTCTAAGAGCTTCACTCTTATTAGCGAAGGCTTTGATTTATTTAAGTGTTTTGTCTATATTTGTGCCGAAGTGACAAAAAATTGCGAAATATGAGCCCAAATATATCCTTGCAAAGCATTTTTCTTTCATTCGAAGCTTTTTCGATATTTGTTTGAACGAAGAAATTAATTAAATATTTAATCCTTTCATTCAAATGATGTGTTATGGTGAATTTTGGTGAAATTCAATTAAAATGTGATCATAAATATAATGAAATAAAGGTTTAAATGTTCGCTCTTTAAGAGATAGGATGTAAAGGATGTGAAGGCTATGAAGGATATGAAGGATGTGACAGAATATTGATTTTTTTGGCTCTCATTTAAATGACATATTTGGAGCCTTTAATCAAAACGGACTTATTATTCATAAAAGCAATAAATATAATGCAATATAATGTTCATCAGATTCTTTGATACTCAGGGGTTAAGAGTTAGATATAACGGAATTTCAGACCAAAAGAAAGTGCTTTACTCCGCCTCTAATAAGAGTGTTTTGTGGAGCGCCTGATTATTCTCCACCTTTTTATTGATCCTCCTTATGATACCATTACTTTCGAATACTTCAGTCGGCGGTGAAAGAGCTCGACATCAGAGTTAGAGATGAAGCAAATGCCAGACAAACACAATCAGAGCTCAACTTTTCACGTGTTTTCGACTCTCACTTATACCACAATTATATTCGAATCGTCTGTTCGACTCTCTGGTCGTCTGTTCGCCGACCGATAAGTCTTTGCAAACAAATAAATTTAAATTTAACGGTTCGCCAAATCTCATAAAACTGTGTTCGAGCAAAGTTTTGCTTTTTTGTTCCACTAATAAATATAAATGTTTGCACAAAATCCTTAATTGAGTCAATAAATAATGAATTCGAGTGCAATGATGTCAGCCCAGTGTCAGCCCCTCTCCAATGTTATGAAATCCTCGCAAATTAACGAACACATCGAAAAATCAGAGCCTAAGAATCGGAACAGAGCTCAACATCAAAACGCGTGGACTTATATTTCAAATCGAATCCTAGGAATGATTCAAAAGACTTTCAAAAAAGGTATTGTTAGACAAGCATTCAGTTCTTTGGTCATTCATTTCTTATAAATTATTCATACATTTTATTTTTTAACCAAAATTTCAGATTTTATACTAGCACACAAACCTTCATTAACTTCTAATAGAATTATAAATTTTATACCAGTAGTTAATTAATCACCATGCTAAGCACTCTACTCATTTTATTTAAGTAGTTCTAGAGAAAAAAATTCTGTGTTTAATGAAGTAATAAAAGTGTGAATTCTATTGAATTTCGTAAAATTTAATTAAACTGTTTATTGGAATTTCGATTCGAATTCAAACGAATGAAAATTTTATGCGAAATGCATTCAAATGCTTTTCTATTATACATTGCTGTCAAACATTCAATTTATTTGAAGCCATTTTAACAAATAAATTGACCACAAAAATTCCAACATACCTTGTGAATGATATGGAATGAGCTTGGTCATATCAATTGGATATTTATTAACTTTTTTTATAATTAATGAAAGTTTGAAGAATCATATTTATACGGAATCATATTTTAGCATCTATGTGAAAATAATTGATCCAAATGTTTGATTGCCCCCCAAAATACCAAATAACGATTAAAAACCTTAAAAGTCTAAATTTATATTATTTCGGTGTTTTGTCTCGAGGATGGTATTTGAGGGGAACATTCTTTTACCACGAAGATTTTATGCTATAAAGGACTGGAACAGCCTTTTCTAGCTTACCACTTTCTTCTGCACATTTAAAATATTCCGCCTTTATTTTGTTGTGAACCTAATTTGTAGGCCACAATCTTTAAACATTTATTTTTATTTTACTTTCTTATTTTCAATTTTGAAATCATCTGTTGGGCGGCTGCATATTCCTTTAATTGGTATTTTGGGAATTGGGTATTTTGGGGGAGCACCAAATGTTTGTCTCAATTGTCAAAGGAGTCGATATCTGTCATTAATGTCTGTTCTTTTGCTGAAACTCTATAATAATGTTATCTTAAAAGACATCTAATAATGAGTTTTCTATTAATTTTTGTGACTTTAATTGTATTCTTCTCATCCAATCTCTTCTAATATAATGAAACCCTATTCTCATTCTGAGCGTTAACTCAGGAAATGGAGTCTCTTTTGTGTTCAGACTTTTATCTAAGAAAAGTTTTTATTAAAAAAATCTAAAACATAAAACTTGACTTTAGATGAAAACACGTTTTATGTAAAAAATGAATTCAATATTAAATTTCTTATATTTTATGTGAAAAAAGTTATTTGTTTTTCTTTTTTATTTAAAAAATGCTTTCATTCAAACGAATAGAATTCAATTTTAAAGAATCTTTGAATAATTTAAACATTTCTCGATTAAGAGCATAATGACACAAATGCAAACTTGCTACCAATATAATTTACTACCATGATCATATCTAATTAATATAACATATGACACATTGAATAAAAAGAAAAATGTATTTATTTGTACTTTTGTTAAAATATGGATCCGATAATAAGCCGACCGAAATCTGTTTTCATTGTTCCTTTTAGTTTTTAAGCAATTCATTCAATCAATTCATAAGAATGACAATAATGGGCTCAAAATTCGGTCAAATATAAAAAATGATCAAATTTTTCCGAATCAATGTTTGGAGGGATTTCTCAACAGAAGAAAATTATTTCGAATAAAAAAATCCTTTCTTTCGGCCCAACAATCGATAGAAAATATGTTCGCAAACATATAAATAAAAATAAAAGTGAATTACACTGAAGCGATTATATCAAGCAATTTTCGAAAACAATAGATTGCTACTTTGTGACCAATTTTATCACATTTCCATATTTATGAACCTTTTTACTCTGACCGACGTGATTGATAAACATGGTGCTCGAGTGTACCTTATATTACATTTCACTAACAATTTGCCCAAAAATCTCATTATTTTAATTATTTACAAATGCGCAAGATCATCTACTTATAACCTGTTTTGTGTTGAATAATGTATCAAAAATTTGAAAACAAATTTTATTAATTAAATTTTTTATTCAAAATATATTCAGTCAAATCTCGATATAATCCTCTGCTTCGTTCAGACAAGTTCAGGAATTGTTCAAGATATTAACCATAACATTATTTTCAATGAGAGGGACTGAAACAATTGAGGGACTGTAATCAATTAAAGGATTATAAAGAGGGGATTATAACCAGGTTCGACTGTAATTTTTCTGAAAATTCAATTTGAATATACATTTGTTTGTCGATAAAGGACAATGTGAGACTTTGTATTGTGACTGGGATCTGGAATTTGATAATTTTTTTCGATGACCCATGATGACCTGCTATTAGTCCTAGAATA
>JAQGCS010001224.1:0-14952 GCA_034702105.1 Fuscozetes fuscipes
ATTGGTTTCAATTAAAATATTCGACAAATATCTGATTATGAGATTCTTAAAAAGGGTTCTCAAAGTTTATGACCTCTGTTTGCAAGAGTGGGGGCACTCCTCCAATGGATTGATTTCGTCAAACTTCAATTCAAATTCAATTCAAATTCGATTTAAGGGAATTTCGATATAAGAAACACAATTCTGTAGCACCGCTTCTATATACTCTTACTGTAATGTTAAAATCATTTGATATAAGTGAAGGAAATATGTATAAGGTAGAGATGTCCAAGGGGGTTGCTCGCTGACCCCTCTAGAATCGAAAAATTACTCAAAACCCCCCTAGAATTTTTCGAAAATTTAACATTATAGGTATACGAGCCAAGCGAGGTGGCTTGTATTTGCAATTTTGTTTGGCGGCAAATTCAAAAAACCCCCACCCTAGACCCCCCTAGTAAAATTTTGAAAACCTCTTACCCTAGACCCCCTAGAATCAAAAACCTCGGACATCCCTGGTATAAGGCAATTTTGGTTTAATATAACGCTTGAAAAATGGACGAAAAAAAACTGAGAAACTGGGCAAACCCACAATTTTGAGTGATGTACAAATGATACAAATTATTAATCAAATATATAAATGAAAATTTCATAACGTTTATTTAGATTGAAATTTAATTTCTTGGTCGTTTCTAGAAGAATTTATCTTATTATCGCCTTCATGTGATACAAAATAGCATTAAGAATTTATCATAAGTAATTATATCCGAAGTGCTAGTTTACACGAATAATTTCAAATTATTTATTTAACAAAGGAGTGAACAAAAATAGATATGTTTTAAAATATCTTAAAAAGAAATAAATATTTAACATAAGAACTGTTTTATATTTCAATATTTATTTTTGAAAATATTATTTATCAAAAATGTTAAATAGTATCATGAAAATTGAAAAGATTCACAGTGCAAATTGTGGATGCTCATTCTAAACAAATTCCTTGGAAAGTAGAGCACAGGCTTTAAATTAATAAAATTCCTGCAATAGTCAAGAGTTTAAATTAATACAAAATGGAAACTTTTAGTAAATTGAGCTGTGCTAGTTGTAATTAGGAATGTTTGAGAGGGATCACTTAACGAATGAAAGTTAGAAACTCAATTAAAAAGTAGTCAACTGATAGGCTCTCCTCTTAAGTGTTGCGAATAATCGATTAAAAAGTCACTTACATTCAGAAAAAAGGTTTGAATTAATTTTGAGAATAAATAAATGCAAAGTTATATTATATTGTTTATTTTTTAATGGATTCAATTGATACAAATGTTTCAAAGATTTTTTTGCTCTCTTCTATTGATTTGGGTTTCAATCAAATTAACATAAAATAATAGGAAAGTCGCGAATCTCTTCAATAGTTGTATGCTTTTAATGCAAATTAATGAATAATGAGTTGAGTCTCGCAAACAGATAATCGAATCGCTCTCTCATTAAAAGTATTTCGATTTAATAGAACTCTCATTAAATTAATTAGATTTTAATTAAAAAGGTTTTAATCAGAATCTTGAGTGCATTCACTATACAATCGATACGGCCTTAGATCTCAATCAATACCTTTTTCAAAATGCAGATAAGAATTACTTAACAAACAATCTAGATTATTTGCAAGTTGTGTCATATGTTTTGATTTATTGTTCAAAATATATAAACCAGTATAGTAGAAGTAAAACAGTAACTTACATTTAATTCACCTAGTTAAATTTAATTTTCATTATTAATCTTCAACATAAAATGGTTGAAAATTGAAAAAATGAGCTTCTTGAATAGCGAAATCCAATATTGAGTTGAACAGGTAGAGTAGAACTCAATTTATTGTAGAAAATGATTTTGAGTTGAAAATAGTTAATTTATAAAAGTTATAAGAATTTTCATTTATTTTCATTCAATGTAATCTCTCGTCATTTTTTGTTGTTGAGTGTTTGAGTATGAGTGGTGAGTGTTGGTGATAGTCCCTCCTGGCTATTACTTGTAATCCCAATATATTAAAGTTGGAGATAAATGCCATTTAAATGCATTATTTTTTCAAATCTTAAGATAAGATTTGAGTTTCAATATAAGGAATTCATAGAAATAATATTCAATCGAAAAATTGAACCAAACTTAGAAAAAGGCGAACCAAACATTAGGTAAGATTTATGACATTTTTCTTACTCAGAGATGATATACCGGAGTCTTCATAATTAAATAATATTCTTGTATTTGCGTATATCTTATTATGATTAGCGTTGATATGATTAGACATTCAATTAAGTCTAATGTGACCGACATTTATGAATATTATTTTGAGGCAAAAGTTAATATTTGAGCGCAAATGTTAGAAAATGTTATCCAAGTTATAAAAGTCTCTCAATTTTTAATGTGCGCTCATTTCCAGTCAATAAAGGGATGAAACGGAATGCCATACATTCGCCAATATTTATGAGCGAAGAATTGAATTCAGATTAAATGAAAAAAGTGAATGCAATACCTGAACTCATGTGGTGGGGAAGCGATGGCATACAATCGATTGGTCTGTTGTCTAACAACTCAAGTCTTGTGTTTGGCTTTGAGGCTATCTTTGATTGAGAGATACATTGGACTGATTCCAGTCATAAATTTATTAAAGAATCTGCACTCAACTCAACTGTAATGCAGACGATTGACAAATAAGAATTGACTCAAAATGACTCGGAATAACTCGGAGTCCAAATGACTGAAATGACTGGATGACTTTATGCCTCAATCGCATTATTCGTGGACTAGTTTGGGTTTATGCCATCAGACAAATAGTGGATGCGTTCCGTCCATTGCCTCTATAGCTCAATGGCTGTAATTCGAAGCCAATGAAGTTTTAATGTCTGATATTCTAATATTGATTATACTATAGATATCTCTTCGGTTATTCTAATGTCATTAATCATAGCGTTTGTCACTTGTTATACACAAACATATACCTAAACCGCATGAAAATTATTAGTGCTTTTCCCCACTTTTTATCACATATTATGAGACGATACCATAACAAACCAGAACAGATTGAACACAATTTCAAGCCTTGTCACAAATTATGGCACAGTTTAGTCTCACTATTTTCTAAATGATATGATGTGCTCTCATTGATCATAAATCGATGTCAATAATGAGTTTCCAAAAGATTATTCAAATTCTTATTAAATGAAAGAAATCCAATTAATTCATCGTTTGATTAATGCGTTTGAAAGAAAAAGAGACTTTTGTGCCATATTTTGCCATTTGGTGAATAAACATTAACATCACTCAAATAATAAGCTTTGTTTTAAATTAAACAAAACAAGTATAGTAAACTAAATATGTATGTAATATAATTGTACTTTTGTGCTCCTGCAATCTTGCAATTATTTATTTCAAAATAGAAGTGGTAAACTATCTTGCTTTATGTGTGAGTTCAGTTTATAATCTAGTAACATTAAGCATCCCAATGTTGTTAATTGTTTAATGAATGAATGAAGAAAAATGTTAAATAAATGTCATTATTTGAAAGTAGTGTCGGACTTATTCACATAAATATAAAACAATGCATGCAATTGAAAATATTTGATTAATTTTGATGCTAAACCTCATTAGACAAATCGCTGATGACTGGCAGTCTGAGTGTCTAGACCCATTAGACAATAATTTAGTTGTATAATTTAAATTAATAAATAATCTAATTAAGATTGAAAATGAAATTGCTTAATTGGCGGGGATATCGTGAGATCTATAATATATAAGTGCAAAATATCTAAACAGAAATAATTGAATTTGGAAAAAATGATCTTGGTATTATTCTCATTGATATGCGTCTCATATCTAATGAAAGATAAAGTTATATAATATTAAACATTTGATGATCTGTTGTAGTGATTGAGTCAATCAGTGAAGTGGTCTGTAATGAGCAAACACTTAGAGTGGTTAACATCACAACACGTAATACAATGGTTATGGTGTATGACAGGCACTGATGCAAAAGGCATTCTCAATTTCGAGGCCTAACATTAGTTTTGTATTGTTTTGGATTCTCTCCAAATCGAGACATTTTTATCCGACTATTATTCGAGTGATTACATTATGTAAACGTTTGTTGACTACAAATTGACCCCAACTTATGCACTCCTTCGACTCAATGTTTTAATTATTTTAAGAACAAAGGTTTCAATGAAATAATTGTCAGACAATTTTGAGATTCAATTTTCCAAAACAAACAAATAATAAATGAAAATAACGGCAAATAAAATGTGAATTTAGTCGCTATTGACTCGAAAACAATACAACAAAAGCGTTATTATATTCATGAGTCGATTCGGATTTATTGAACACAATCCAAGTGGTCGTAGATTTGCTATAATCGAAGTGATGTCTGCCTCTTATGGTGTGTCTGATGTCGTGCACAATCTTATGTTTGCCTTATTTCCTATCGGAATAATGGATACAAAAGTCTGGTTACGAGTAATGCATCAAATGATTAACGAACAAAAGCAAAGCTCCGAATTGATTATTTCAATAATGAATTCATGAATAGCAATACCTCGATATAAAACGAGTAGAGACTCGTATATTGAGCTACTCTTTCGACTCTATCGGAGCTGATTAGCCGTCAGTAATAAGAAATGGAGTTTTGCATTAAAAACATGTCTTCACTGCAATAACGAGAGAATAATGGATTCGATGCCAAACTTGCCTTCGATTTTCCAAAACAACTCTTAGATTAGCCCCGAGTCTCAACTGTTCACAACTAATGAACTCAATTTCCAGCTCTCATTTCCCAAATAAACTTTTAAATTATTATTACATTAGACCCAAGTTTTTATTACTTTTACTTTAATTGATTTCTAAGGAATTATTTACAAAACTCAAAACTTTCGCAATATTTGAGAATTGATTTTTAGCTCAGATTTCGCTCAAAAATACTCACAATAACTAGAAATCAAGTATTTCTGTAACCTTTTGAGAATTGAATTTCACTTAATTTTCTGAAATTTCAAAATAAATTCTTAACAAAGAATGTCTCTAAAAGACGTTATCAGGTATTACTCAAATTTATAAAGAAGTTGAATTGCGACATGGCAACTTTATTAAGTATAAAGTGATTTAGGTCCGCTTCTCAAATAAGTATCCCGCAATTTGCACTTTGGTGTGTGAGATACTCATTTGAGAAGCGCACCCAATTCAATCAAGAACGGCTATATCAATTATAAAATATTTCTTTCAACTTCTCCAGGTTCTCAATCTGTTTTGTCAACCATATTTAAATTTAATGTCGATACATTTTTGAAATAATTGCCTTAATTTCCAAAATCTTCATTTTAATGTATACTAGGTCAAACGATTGTTTTATCTCTGATTTAATGATGAATAAATTAAAATAATTTTCAGTAAAGGCATCAATAATTTATTAAATAATTGATTTAGGAAACATTGTTTTGAAGCAAGCTCAAAGGATTACATGCCAAATTACTAGAGCATCAATAACAACCTATCGCAACTATTTTAATGGTTGAAAATAGGATCACCATGGTTAGTATCTATCACAATCATGTACCAAGGATCACAAGGATCATTTTGTGGGGTTTTGTTTGCAGCCATAAACAACTATTTAATGGGTTCGTAACTATTTTAGTTAAACAAGAAATAACTGTACACTGAATGCCATGAAATGCCGCGTATTATAAGTAAGATGCAGTTTAGGCTCTTTAGCTCAAATGAATTTATTCAATATTTTACAAAATTATCTGATGTAAGGCTCAATATGTTTGCCTCACAATTGTGTGACACAATCTTTCAGTCCAATTCCGGCGGACTCTGGCCAACATTTCTGGGGTTAATTAAGGCTAAATTTAGTTTAAATACTGGATTTGCGGCCATTTTTCCTTCGAAAAGTCATAAAAATAGCCGCACAAAGCTAGGGGTTTTCCGAAGTTTTTCAAGTCCGAGGGTTTGGGCTAATACCCCACTCCCTCTTAATTATCTCTACTTTTAAACAAAAATCTGGGATTTTGAAGCGTTGTATTTCTGGAATTGGGTATTTTGAGATGGTACCAGCACAAAGTACATTACAAAAACAAATGGCATTTAAATGGTATAAAGAATACAATTTTGTTTTCAAATTGAAAGACGTCTAATATTTTTCACTTTTCCATTATTTTAGGCATAAGTTTATGTATGAATGAGTTGTTCTGTTCTTCATTTATATTCAGTGAAGCAAACCTTAGAGGAAATACATAACAGAAGATCGCAATACAAAGGCAGCAAAACTGCATATTTGTGTGAATTATGTGTATTGAAGTCAAACGATTGTTTGAATGACTGTCTTTATTCACGTGCGTCGGCTCTCACACTATGAATGACCAACTTTTACATCAAAACAATAGGTTTGCACTCAGTGTTCGTGTGTTGTGTGCGCCCAATGTTTGAGCCAAATCTAAAAGCGTGTGCTCTCAGTAAACGACTATATCATTGGTTTCATTGATGGCATTAAAACAGAATTTATTTCTATTAGATTTCAAGAATTTGCGTGCATTCCGTTCCCAAAATACTAACGCATACATAAGCCCTGCCATAAGAGCACCTCATTTGTCAACTTTGACTGTTTTTAATCTTCGATTATATTTTGCCAAAACTTTTCATACACTCAATTATATATATATGAAAGCAGGATATTAAATAAATAAATTTATCATGCTCATATTTGTTAAAATCACTACAAACACAAATGTCTTTTATTTGAAATGATTTATTCTTATATTTTCTATATTTTCTTATTTATGACGAAAAATAATTTCTTTCTATTATTCACTCTTTCAAGATCATTTATATAATTCGGAAAATAAGATCACCTGTCACACCACACAATCTATTCAACTAGTGATCACTTTGATCCAGTTACTTCTTAGTTTAGTTTGATAGGTTTATTTAGTCATTTTTTAGTTTCATTCTTGTAATCATCTTGTTTAAATTAATATTTTTCATATTTATTATTAAATTTGCAATGGAATGTATTAAAGTGATCTGTGTAATATTGAATCAATAGGAGGGTAATTGTCATTAAAATGTCTTATAAATAAGTGGTGAGAAATGCATATAAGGGTTGGACTGAAATAGAATTATATTATTAATAAAGTTGGCAGAAATGAAATTCTCATAGACTCGAGATATAGACGAGTAGAGTATAGTTAGCTATATTTGAGTAGAGAAAAGACTTTAATGCTTTTTCTGCTCTTTTCATATGTTTGAATTTGCTTTATATTTGAGATTATAGTGAAATTAAATCCCCTCATATACCATACCATACCTTAGAAGGCATTTATTGGAATTTTTCCTCTTCAGTAA
Source organism: Fuscozetes fuscipes (assembly GCA_034702105.1). Classification (NCBI taxonomy): domain Eukaryota; kingdom Metazoa; phylum Arthropoda; class Arachnida; order Sarcoptiformes; family Ceratozetidae; genus Fuscozetes; species Fuscozetes fuscipes. Next base: position 7,348 of record JAQGCS010001224.1, read on the forward strand.
ATTCATCCGAACGATAGGCAGAGAAATTACTCTTCAAACCTCTCAATACATTCTTCACTCAGTCTGTCCTCCACTTCATATTGAATTTCAGACAAAATTAATGTCTTTATAGTTATACCGTTTTTTCAATACATATATTAATTTATATGAACTCAAAACAAATTAATCAAAACTTATATTTACTGCCTTTAAATACATGCAATGCAAGTGTTGAGCAGGAATTCGCTCATAACTGGAATAGCTCCTAGCACTGATTCTATTTATTAAAATATAATATAAAAACCATTTTTTATAAGTGTTATCGAAAAATGTTTTATTCGCAAAACAACGAGTCTTATGTAATATATTATAATTAACCATTCAACCAAGATCATTATTTTAATTTTGTACTTGTGGATGCATATGAAGATGACTCGCTGGTCTTCCAAAAAATGAAAACTCAACATGCTCAGTAATCTTCTTCTTGTTAGTTTTTGTAAAATTTAAACTCATTTTGAAATTTATATCTTTTATAAAAGTCTTTAAATATGACAATAAAAATAATTTCTTATATTTTTTCAAAATATTTTCAATGGGTATAAAAGGCAACAAATAAAGTCAATATTGAGGTATATTTTAGTGGAGTTAAGGCACAGCTGTTATGGAATTGTTGTGAAAGTGTTATCGATTGCATTGACTGAACGGCAAAACATTCAAAACGAATCATTCATTTTAAAGGTCGGCCCAAATGCCATAATTCGAGTCTAATTCGTCCAACAAATTGCTCGCAAATTATTTAATTCGTTTTAAATGAAAATTTATTAAAAAAATAATTGAAAATAAAATATTTTTATGGCACTCAAAATGTTTTGACGCCAAGAATTCAGAATAATGTTTGAAATATGTTTTAATTTTGAAAAACTGAATGACAGTGTTATGTGTTTGGATGGATGACTACTCCCCTTATGTCACTTCCTTGCAATAACCAAAGTGTTGATACAAAGCTCAAACAGAGGCGTACAGAATATTACAGAATAGTACAGAATAGCCGTTCACTTAAGAGCTGCGATTGTTTTTAACTCAAATGAAGTCACTGTAGAGTCGGTTGCAATGATTTCGATTATCACTTTTGCTGGTCTCAGCTCCTGTGCCACTATAGTCCTGGCTTTCACTCTATGAGCCTTCAATTTATTTGTTACTAATTAGATAATTACGTAAACGACAGAATTAATTAGTTTTTGTGCAAAACTTGCAATTTATGTAATACAAGTATTAAATTATTTGATAAGCTATTGACTCAAATCACATACAATTATTCCAAGTTGCAAGTTAACATTTTAAATAAAAGTTACTTTCAAAGAATTAATTGATTTTACATAAAATGTAACTACATTTTTGATATTTCACTCAATACTTTTCGATATTTTTATGACTAAATTTCGTGACCTTTTTCTATAATAATTAGACTCATTTGATGTCTTAATCCAAGTCTAATGTATAATGAAAATGAGACCTTTGATGAGACAGTAAAACAATTTTAACTTGATGGGAGTAAAGAATAGTTGAATATTGTTTATCACGAAATAATTGTCAAAGAATTTTACACTTTATGTCAGAATAATTTGATGATCGAATCCGTTTGGTTCTTACGGATGACACAAATGTTGGAAATTTGAGCTCAAATACAAGAATTATCACTTAGTCTATGAGTTTACTCTGACTCTCAATTGTTTGTGTTTTCTTTGTTTTCATTGATTACACTTTTACTATAATAACTACTATTATGGGAGAATAGACATATGGATGGATGTGTAGACTCTTTCAATAACCTTTTACACCGTTTAGAGGCCTTATATGCCTTACATGTGGTTTCTTAAGTGTATGGCTTTGAAAACTTGACTTAAGTTTTAAAACTAAGCCATTGTCTCAATACTGACTAACAATCGGACGAAAACAACTTATTTCAACTTTTTTTATACGATCTCTAATGGAAAGCAATTTTTCTTTTTAATCCACGAGTGGTAAGGGATGAGTCTGAGCTCAAATAGTATATTTTGAAAGAAAAATTGTGATTATAAGCCTCTATCCTTTATAAGCCGGGTCGAGCTCTTTACAAACTATCATTTATTCTCCTGATTTTAATTTTTATTCTATTATTTTGTTTTTAGAAACAAATTGATTGAATCATTACTTTTAATAGACTTTACATTAAGTAAATTGATTTGACTTTCTTTTGGAGAGAAAACACATTAAAATGTGTTTTGAAAAATTTGACGCAAGAATTAAATAGGATTCTAAATAACTGAAATAAAGTGGTCTTTCTTTTCCTCTTTTCTTAAGCTCTTTTAAACGAATGTCATTTCGAATGATGCGATTGTAGTCTGTTTTTAACGAGTTGTCGGCGAAACACATATAGAAATGCTGAGCTTTTCCACAAAAGTCACGTATTTCGCAATATATGCACTTAAATAATAACTCTTCAATTTTTTTTGTTAAAATCAAAATCTAATGCAAAAAAGAATAACTGGTTTTAGTCGTCAATTATTAATCGAATGCGTCTATTACATTGTATTTTGCTTGCTACAATACAATTTTACACTTCAGCTCTGATTTGATTGCAAACTCAATGAATAGGTTTTGGGAAAACCTCTTTTCTTTGCATTAAATATTTGAAGCGAAAAACATGAGTCAGAATTGATGTCTGCATAACATATAATTTGCTTTTTTCATTATTTCCAGTATATAACAGTTAACTGAAAAGGATTCGGATATTAATACATTTATTGTTTCTAAATGTAATATAAGGAATAAGTGATTACTTTTGATGGAAAGCCATAAAAGTGTTTTCAATTTGATAATCAATGACCAGAAAAGATATTACCTTTAAAACTAAATATACACTTTGTGTGTATTTATAGCATATATACATTTGAGTGGTTGTATTTTTTCCAAGATTAAACGAATTTCGGTTAAAAAAATTGAGGGTTTGATGACTGGTTTGGACACACAATGAAATTTAGGGTTATATGCCACTTGTCACAATTCTATTTGTCAGAATCCCGCTTGTAAGAATCTCACTTATTAGAATCCTATTTGTAAGCTTACAATGAATATGATTTTGATAAGAACCACTTAACTGCATATTCAAAAGTAATTTATTGTAACCTTGTCAAAACTCATTAAATCTAACCTAACCTAACTTTACATATCCTAAACTATTCAAATAAGCCTGGGCATTTTTTAACTTAACTTTTAACTCAATTCTAATTAAATGTGAGATAATAGCAGTTATAATGTTATAGAATATAAGCTATTTAACAAATGGCAGATACTTTTTGTTAGACAATATTTTCTTACAAATGGGACTGTGACAAATTTGATTGTGGCATGTGGGAATTCACCAAGATTTAGTACACATTTGTTATCAGATTTTTTCATTTCATGATTTGTTTGTTTAGTGCTCTAAAAGTGGAACACTTTTTAATTCTCATAAATCGTGAGTATATCACAAAAAGTAATCAAATCAGTGAATGAGATGTATGGCTATGAATGATAAAAGACAGGCCAAATATTGAGCACATAGAGAGCAGAACCAATAATTTTTATTTGACTTCAAACTACAGACAGAAGCGATTAATCAATCAATCGGACACATATCTGATGGATTAGTGCTCGACATTATGTGTTTCCAAATATATTTTCATTGATTGGCCACCACTTATGACAGCCAGACATAAATAATTTGTTAGTTTTTATATTTAATCAGATAATACTGGGCCACGGATGGCAAATATCAACATTATACAATATCATAATATAGAGAGTCTATTATATTAAAATAGGTGTAGCTTTTGGTAAATGTTGCAAATTGTGTATTATTTTGAAAATTATAGGTTAGAATGTAATTCGTTTTTGAAAATTAAGCAGGATGGGCTATTTATCAATATATGACGAAATGGAATCAAATAGTTTGAAATCACGTAAAAGCACTGCATTTGAATGTTAAACATATTTTGGTTGAATTGTTTGCCAAAAATTTCACGCAAAGAGATTCGCATAAATTTTTAATTAAAAACTCATAAAAGACTACAAATGTTTGACAAAAACATTTTTGAAAAATTCAGATACATTTGAGTCTCGAATAGAATGTTCGGTAAAATGTGTAAAACGGATACATCATTGCTGTCAATCAAACAGTGTTTTGCAATTAATTATTTTTCACTCAAAACAGTTGAATAGAATATAAATAATAAATTAACCAATGAATTAAAAAAGCTTTTGAAAAGAGTGTGATATCAGAGCTTTGATTGTGTATTGTATTGGTTGAGACAAACGACAGTTTGATTGAATTTCTCATCAAATGATTTATTCGGGATTTGTTTGCTCTGAATTCAGTCTTAGTCGACAACAAGTATTGCTATTATTTAAATGAGAATATATTAGAAATTCTACTTCTCTTCTATTCTTTCATTTCTTTTCGGGATTTTTTCAATTTGGTGAACCATTTTCTTCAATAACGCCTCAAACGTTACAATTGGACTCTATTTGAACAGAGAATACGATATAAGGAAGAAATTGTTTTACATTGTATTGAATTGTGGAAACATTGCACACATATATCCATTAAACTTTTAAAATGAACAAAATATTAAATGATTTTACACTTTCTTTGTTCATCCATTCAATTGAAATGCTTCCAAACAGTCCTAACAGTTATGTTTCGAATCGGTTGACAGACTTTTGTTGGCATCACTTTAGTCGACGAATTTCTCTTCAATTTTGCAAAGCATTGGTTAGTATTCGGAGTTAAAAAATCAATTTTGAATAATACACTCAAATATTCTTTTCTCAAAATAATTTTGTTTTTGCCTTAAATTTAATTATAAGAGTTTTGGAAAATAGAATTACCATATTTATACTCAAACGACATTTTTTTAATAGCTTTGGAGAAAATATTTTTGTTTTCTATGATGTGCTTGAGTTGAAAACAGAGTCAAAGGAGTCGTCCTTTCACTCAATACTCACCTTTAATAACATTTTACGCTTTTATTTATTATTAAATATTAAAATGTATTCACTTTGAATATATTTAAAGTTCAACAAACAGTTGTTCTGTTAGTTTTGCCAAAACCTCAGCCCTTAAGGACAAGAGATAACACTTTTAGGCCTTTAATATTCATAACTTTGCAAAAAAGGATATGGATCATAGTTTGGAGACTGCTTTCTATGTGTGCTTTCTTATCTTTCTTGAACAAGAATAAAGTGAAACGAGAAAATATATTATTGAAAAAGAACTTCTAAAAAAGGTTCTTGGTGCTTCATCCTATCAAAATTTTAAGCGGATTTCTCATTGAAATGTAAGTAATATTATATTAAATAGATCCTATTTAATAGATCCAATAGTATTTTTAAATAAAATTGATTCGAAGGTATATAATAAAAGTTTGGGAAAAACAAATTGACTTTAAGTGAGTTTTAAATTAAATTATTTATAAATTTGTGAGAGTTTTACAACAAATTAATGTTTGCTTTTAAAATATTTGTCACTTTTAAAGTAATTTAGTGTTTATTTTGAGAGATATTTATTAAATAATTTAATCTAATTTACAGCTAATTATCTTTTCTTTCATTAGAAGTGTTGGAAAATCTAAAAATGACTTTTGGCTCATAATTATCTCTAATTGATTCAGAAATTTGTTTTAGGAGTTTCTTTCAATAACACTCCACTTAATTAATCGACTTTTTCATTCTAACACTCATTTAGACCAACAATACTTTACTTCAATTATTTAAGTTTTGCCACAATTAAGAAATTATCGATTAAAACATTTAAGACCAACTTTTTTCTCTTTCTTATAATAAATGTTCTAGTACTCTTCAAACGCATAATAATAATAAAGTGTTCGTTTTATTTTGAGTTTTATTTTGTCTAGCCTCAAGTTTTCTAGGCGAAAACTAATTAAAAAATATTGAGACCTGCATATCTACCAATTTACAAGTATATTAAATATTTATAAATTTGAGTAAATACTGTAGAGCTTAAAGTGTTTTAAAATAATGGTTTTGATGTTATATTTGACTCAAAGATTAGTTGAGTCTCCTTTACAGAGAAATATATGATCATTAGTAGAATTGATAAATTATGGCATAAAATGACCTAACATTGAGAATTCAATTTGCATTCAAGAATATTCTGAACAAAACTCTGCTTTTAGTGAATTAATCAATGGTTTGCTTTTGGGATTCATTTTCGCGAAATTGAGTCAAAAGTGAAAAATACAGAAAAACTTAATCAAATGTTAAATTCAAATTTCATCAGTTATTCGAAGCCATTATACATAATATAATGTGAGATAAGATGAAAAGCTCTGCAAAATGTTTGTCTTTTAACTATTCATGTGTTAGACTTTATGATCTAATTTCGGGACAAAAGCCTAAAAAATTGCTCAAATTTTGTGACTTTTCTCGTGGGGATCACTGGCGTCGAGTGAGTGCTCAGCGCTAAATACAGGACAATCCTGTTATAATGCCTTAATGAAAATAGATTCACAAATAATTGTATTTTCGTAGAAAAACCACTTTTTTGGGTCTTTGCAAACAATACTCGAAGTGTTGGTTAACGAGGTTTTGCTGTTATAAACAAATTTAGTAAAAAAGAGAAATGAGTGGAAAAAATGGTAATAAAAGGATCCTTTACTTAATCTTATTTGCATTACTTATTTTACCGAAAGTTAAATATCTTAGAGTTGATGGACTGTAACAGAGGTATAGTTTGGGACAAAAAATTTTTTGCTTCGAATCTCTTATTCAAAGGCAACGAAATACAACATTGAATTCCTACGAATGCATGCAATTCATAAATATAGGGAACTCTGGTCTTCGAAATTAAATTTGTGTTCAAATAGTTTATGTTAAGAGAGACTAACACGACATGACTTAATCAAAATTACTGTCATATGTGTGACTCGGATACGAAGGCCCTAAAAATGTCCATTTCTTGTATAAATAGTTTCACGTGATTTCATTGGAGAGTAGTTTGGTTTTAGTCTCCCATTCTTTGGCTCTATTATTACCAAAAAGTAGTGATAAAGGAATGAAACAAAACATTATTATTGTTATTACTCTAAAAGTTTCAGATTTCTTGTATAACAACTTCTCTACAGATCTATACATCTGTATATAGCGTATGATATGACACATCAAATGCCAACTTTTACTTTATTAGAACAGCATATCTCTATTGTCACGCCTAGAGGTGAGCTTCTCGTCTATTTTTCAGATCAGAACCGATGATGAAACCAAGATAAAATTGCATCATCATTTAATTATGAAATTCGTTTTAAATTTAATTAATTTATTTAGAAATTAATTAAAATTACTATCGGTTTGAATCGATTTTGAATTTACTTCCAAATTAGATCCGAATTTTTCATATTTGTGATCACATGAGATACGCATATTTTCGATCAAATCAGATCCGAGTCACATCAGATCAGAAGCTCATCTCTAGTCTCACCTTTAAGTTTACCAGGCTCTACCAAACTTAATGATGAACTTTTAAAGGCAAAAGAGTTTTCTTAACATTCTTAACATTGGTATTGTCTTAAAGAATACAACATTTAAACT
>JAQGCS010001225.1:0-14943 GCA_034702105.1 Fuscozetes fuscipes
TCATATATTTTGAACGCTTTCTTTTCAATTCATTTAACAAATCAATGGGTTTTGATTTCAATCGATTCGTTGATTTGTCTAAAAGAGAGGCCAAACACTTGATTTGTAGCATTTGTCTCGATATCTACGACAATGCCATCAACTCTGAGTGCGGGCATACCTTTTGCAGACAATGCCTCCAAAAATGGATTGAAGACAACCATAATATGTGTCCCGAATGCAGAAAAGATTTCACTCGAAAGAGATCTAATGATTTGTCGAATAACGACATTTTTATATTCATCTCAAACCTTGTCTTCAGCAGTAATCTCAAACTCAATGCAATTATCAACGAATTGAACATTAAATGTGACTTTCATTTTAATGGATGCAAACAAAGAGTGGAATTGGGTTTACTCTCATCCCATCTGAAGAACTGTGAGCACATGTATTGTGAAAAGTGTGGTTTCGTTGCTGGAAAGCCCGAGAAACACAATTGTATGGATCTGTTGAAGAACGACAGGAATGAGTGGAAGCGAAAGTACATCAAAAACAAAAAGAAAACTCAAAAACTCAAAAAAGAAATCCAACGAATTAGATGTGATTTGAATCGTTAGAAATTAATATATGAGAAGAGAAGAGCGAACTACCAATACTACTGGTAATAAACAAATTTGTATCAAATCTGTTCTAACAGAATACCGAATAAAATTGAAATTTAATTTAATAGAAAAAATGTTTAATCAAATAACTTATTTTACATTAAGAGTTAAATCTATTATAAAATTCTTTCATATTTTAGCGTTTAATCCAATATTTAGAGTAATTTACAAATAAATTCTTTTTTTCTGCAAAATATTGTTAATTATTAGTATTTTCTATAATATAATGGATGAGAAAAATTGCTTAAAATTTGATTTTAATTTCAAATTCAAAGTTAAACTTAAATAAAATATATTTAACACAAAACGAGAAGACATCACAAAAAACAATTTCAAAAAATGGGAATTCGGTTCAAAAATATAAACTCAGATTCAAATCAAAAATAATAAAACAAAAAATGATTTTCACTTTGTTTTCAATGAGAAAAATGTTAATTAAAATGAAATATCGAATGATTTTCGTCTGTTTTGTTGTCTGAAGTGATGACTGAAGAAAATGTTTGTATAAAAAGTGTCGAAATGTATGTTCATATTATCGCCGGGAAGTATTGCCTCCCATTTGGTTATAGAAGTCGTAGATCTGGTTATGGGTCGGCATATAGTTCTGCTGCGGATTGAATGGAATCGGATTTATGTTATGCGCAAACGTATTGACGGCGTTATAGTGTTGTCCACTGTTTTGCGGCGGAAGAAAGTATTGGCCCATTTGCTGCTGGCGAATGGCCGCCGCGCTTATTGACTGTGCTGTCGCCTGAGCCGCTGCCATCGGATTACTGGCCCCATAGGCGTAGTTTCCATTATAGTATCCAAACTGTTGCGGTACAGACTGATTGGTTGCCGCCATTTGAGTGTAAAAGTTCTGACGCGACGACTGCTGTGCGGTCGCGAACTGTTTCGCATATCTGGCGCTTTGCGGCGAACTCTGACCAAACTGTTGTGGATATTGAAGGCTAGGATTTGTTAATGGGTTGTTTGTTTGAAGACCTGACCATAAATTGTGACAAATGTTAGAAATTTTCAAAAAATAAGCTTAGTTTCAAACCTTGAGGGACAGCCGTTTGTGGCAGAGTCTGATTGAGTCCATTTGTCATTTGTTGTAATTTTGATATCGAACTGTTTGATTTACTTCTGTGACTTCTGTGAGAAGTTGTTTGGGTGACATGCACTGGCGCCACAGGTGGAACCACTGCAACTGGTGGCCCTATTTGAGGAGCAATTGTTTCAGAGGGGTTCGCCATTTGTGTCATCGATGAGTGCATTCTTGACATCTTAGACGTCATGGCTGGAGATGAGGGCTGTTGTGCTTGCGGTTGAGGTGACGGCACGTGAATAAACTGTTGAGGCGACTGCTGTGGCGGTAATGGCGTCGATGGCTGTGAATGTATGTGCGATAATGGAGATGACTGTTGCGATTGCGTGCCTACTGGAGAGTAGATCTGCTGCGGAGTCATTGGCGACGAGACTGAGTGATGAACTGTTGGCTGAGATTGCGGTGTATTTGACGCCGAACTCCTACTCGACTGATGAAATGATTGCGATAAATGTGTTGCCATTGCATGTGAAGTCACTGAAGGCAGAGGTGCAACAGTTTCATTCAAAATTGGTTGCATTTGAGGACAAGAATCAGTTATTGATTGGTTCATCTGAGGAGTTGGTATCGACAGAGACACCGATGGTTCAGAGGGTTCTGCAGACAATTGTTTGACGATTTGTTCGTTTGTCTTAAGAAATAAAATTGATTTAAATAAAAATCCTTTATTCATGTGTAGTGATTGTATACCTGTTCTACAAAAGGTTTGGCGACACTCTCGTGTGTCTTATCTTTATTGCTATCGATGTTATTACTATTGTTATGATTTGTTGTCGATTCGTTGTCTTCATCGGAATCATTATCGATGACAGCCCTTTGCCACCTGTGCTTCTTAGGTATTGCAGTCATTCGTTGGGTATCACAAACAAGAGGTTTGTCCTCACTGTCCAACTGGTCGTTCTCTGACTTGGAATCACTTTTCTTTTCATTATTTTGTTCACTATTTGTCTGAACACTAGAATTGTCTGAATTTTGACCACTTTTTGACTGACACTCAGAATCAGTCTTTGAATGACTATCACTATTGTTATCATTAATACTAATATTGTTGGAAACGGTATTAGTTTCACAATTTGACTCTTTTTCCGGTGGATTTTCATCACAAATGGTGTGCTCTTCATTAGGTTTTTCAGAATGAATGGTCTCTTCCTGTCTTTCGGTATCATTTGGAGTCTTAACACTATTGGCTTCGAGATATACGTCATCACACTGTCCGTTGACTTCATGTGAATCGGTCGGACTCTTATCCTTTTGAATGGAACGCATTATCTCTTCTTCAGTTTCCTCTTCAGTGGCGGAGTCGTCCTCATCTTGAGACTGTTGTGAGGCATGTGCTGACTGCCAGTCGTCCTCTTCATCATCGGAACGCCTCTGCGAGTCGTCATCATCGTCGTCATCGATACTGCATTTGCTTTGATTTTTGTTCTTTTGGTTCCTTCTCTTGCGTTTCCTCCCGTGATATGCTTTATACCAACGACGCCGTCGTTTCTTCTTTAATGAGTCTAATATTTGTGGTGTGTTTTCATTAATGATGTGTTCTTCGCGTTCAACAATTGGCATATTTGCATAAAGCTCTTCAGGTATGATCGCACCCGGAGGTGGAATCAGAGGTGTCCACCGAAGACAGTCTTCATCGAGAATAATACGCGGCCTCTGAAGACATTTCATTAATTGAGGACTAATTCTCATCGACCAACTGTTACACAAACACAACAAACCGATCAATAAATTCAAATAAAAATAGGGCAGTCATATACTAACCTTCCATTTGCTTTAGAGATGACTTTGCAGTGGTTGAGAGTTGAACTGATGTCGTGGACATTCATTCCGGTGCCTAAAGAGATCTCTTCTATTGTAGACTTGGGTTTGTCGCGAATGAACGTCAGAATTGTCGACTTCCAGAATGACTGATAGGAAATTCTGCCCAAATCGGAGAGAGGCTTTTCTGGCGTACCGGCAGTTCCTTCTCTGCGTGACAAGAGATACGAGAACTCAATAAGAAACCTGCCGTAACCGCACCGTTGATACTGAGGTAATGTCATAATACAGGAGACGTTATAGCGTTGGGCGCAGTGTTTCTCTTTAGAGAAATAGCCCACAAAATGACACCCTTTTGGACGAAAAAATGATACAATTTCTTCAATTCTGAGAATTAATGAAAATAAATACCTTTTTCATCATTAAGAGTGAGAACATAGAAGAGAAAGGGCTCGACGTCATAATAGAGGGTTTTGTGGTCTAAAAACAGTTTCGCTAAAAGACACAAATTCTGACAATAAATTTTTGAGATGAGTCCGTCCACTTCGAACACAGACAACTCCACTGTTTCGTCATCGATGGGCAGTTTGTGTTTCGCTCTGTAAATCTCAGTGGCCGGCGGTTGGAATAAATCACACTTTTTCTGAAATCAAAAACAAAACAATTAAATGAGTCGAAGAGAAACAATCAAAATATGACAAACCTTATGCCTTTCCAGTACTGAATTGCTTTTCATATATTTCAGACAAAATTCACAAATAAAAAGCTTTTGAAGTCTGACGTATTCCTGAGGGTATGGCGAGGAATACCAAGTTTCGATCTCGTATTTGCCGAATTCTATGGCTGCCGGACAACGCATTACTGGCTGAGCGCCGGGAGATTCTAATGAAGTGGAGGCTTCGGCTCCAGTTTTCTCTTTATTGTCCTAAAATCGAATAAAACATTAAAACAAATGAATAAAAATTAGTTTTTGAAGTTTTACTTTGGATTCGCATAAGATATTGGGCTGTCTTTTCAATGGCGTCAAAATTGTTGTCACAAACTGTCGCTCCGCTTCTTCCTGTGCTTTTAAAAACATTTCTTTGTCGGCTTCGGTCGGAATATTTGCGGGCAATGTCCGCATCGGTGGAGAAATAGGCATCGGAGCCTCTTTTGGCCGCACCGGCGCTGGTGTTCGGACAGGTCGCGGACTCTTTGCTAACGATTGCCTCATCTTTTGTGTGGATTGTCTTTGTCGAGAACTAACTCTCACTGTCGATACCTCTGTTTTGACTTCTGGGGGCTGAACAGGTGTTTTCGGAGTTTCAACAGTTCGCGCCCTCTTAGGCGTTCGTTTAGGGGTCGATTCGACCGCTTCTTCGGCTACGCGTTTAGTCATCTTTGGTTCTGACATCTGAGACAATAAATCAAGAATTGAGTAAAATTCAAAACAAATGACCGCATTTTCGGTTTAAGTCAATTATGATAAAGTTTAGCTCTTATATGACATACTGTATAGAACCGAACATACAATCAAGGTAAAATGCAAAAATGGCCAACACTTAAACTTTTGTCGTTCTATACGGTAGGAAAATAAAGCATTACCTGAGAACTGCTATCATCGATATCTTCGGCTAAATTAAAACTATTTCTTGACTTTCGGCGATTCGATGGCGTGAAATACTGTGAGAGGCCGTCCTGTAAGCCCTTTAATGCAGAGTTGTTTGCACTGTCGTCGTCGGAATCAAACTCTTCTTCACTGAGAGATAACTTTCGTTTGACTGTCTTTTGTGGAACTTCTTTAGGTTTTGAAGACTTCTCTCTAAAAATATAAACAAAAAAATATTAGGGAAAAGTTGAAACTCGACATCAATCGAGGGGTCATTACTTGTTGAGAGCGGTCTGTCGCGCGGCCTCCGCTTTGGCCTTAAGCTCTGCCCTCTTTTCCCTTTGTTTTCGGGCCTTTTCTGCGTTTTTCTTCAACTTTTCGGCCTTCAGTTGAGCCGCACTTTTCGTCGCCCTTTGAGATGACTTCAGCGGATTCTTAACCGACGGTACAATTGCTTCGAGAACTGACTGATCTTTTGACTTAACACTAGTTAACACACTTTGAGACGAGTTCTTCGGTGACTTCAACACTGGTTTTGGTTTACAGTCATCGCAAACATATTTGGAAACTAACGAAAAACAAGATTTCATTAATTTTAACATTTATTCACTGAATTGATGTCAAAACACATTTCAATTTCTGATGCAATCAAAACACTTCTTTTAGTCTAACGGATCAGTTATGAGATCCATTCATTCAACAGTACATTCATCCATCAATTGGTGGTTAACTCGAAAACAAAATCCAATCAAAAATAGAGTTAATATCGAAAACATTTTATGACTTTTAATCGATACAAACATTTCGCAAACGTTTAACTTTTTTTTTAATGCATATGCCGTTCATATACGAAGTGACACAAAAATGACAACATTTTAGACCACTTTTGCAAACAATTTTGTTAATCTTTGCGGCAAAAGTGGAAAATTATCTCAAATTATTTGTCGCAAATGTGTCACAAAAGCAGAAGTTCTAGTCTTAAAAACAATAAAAACTAAGTAATAAATGAGGGACAGGTGCTATTGAGCAGTGCTATTAAGCAGTGCCGTATACCTGTTAAGCACTGCTTTCTTACAGTTATGTAAGAATTGGCGCCAATAGACACACATTTAATGAATGTATACGTAAACAACAGTCAAACTCTTGTTTTTAGTGCACTTCTGAGGCAAAGACAGTCACAAAATTACAATTAAAATATTGATTTCTTATCAAATTCTTTATAATTTAAATCCTATTTAATCTAAAAATAATTTAAATATTTTTTTTAAAAAAAGCTCAAACTTTCAATTATTTGTTATATTGTTTACGAATGGTTTTAATAATTGATGTAAAATTTGGGTCAAAATTCAATGAATAAAAGAAATAAATCGATTTCAAAAAAATCATTACTTCATTGGAGAGAACATTCACTTATCTCGAATATAATTACCCAAATCAATAAAATTGTCCAATATTCAAAAGCATCAAAGCCATATACCAAGATTGAATGTACACTTGCTGGATAATTAATTATATGACAATTTTAAAAAGTTGTAACTAAATGAACTGAATGTGGTTTTGTATATTTCGAGTATATTTCCTCAAAAACTATCAAGTATTAAAATCGCTTAGTAAATTTCCCCTTATTCCAATTGGAATTTTAAATTGCTTAAAAAAGACTGTTATCACTAGAGTTAGCCAAGGTTCAAAACATTAGCAATTAAAACTAAAACTTATCATTCAATCAAAGCTTAAAAAAGATTTTATGGGAAGTATTGAATTGAAACCCAAATGATATAAAACATAAAATACAAATAATGTGAGAATAAAGACCTGTGAAAGTGTTGGGATGTCTAATGCAATGGGAATGGAATCCTCGGTCGCAAACACTGCATATATTAAGTTCGACGTCTTGTTGACCACATATCTGGCACTTCTTGCAATTGGGACACTCCCAGTGCGAACTTTCTTTGATTCGTTTGAGCATTTGTGGCGAACAGTTCAGACAACTGATGGCGTGTCCGGACATTCCGCACAGAGAACAAGTGATGAGTTCGTTGTCACCATCGCCAGCACTGCCACACATTCCACACTTGGGCTGAGACTGTTGTGACTGTTTTTGTAACGATTTCTGTGGTTTGGATGACACTATTGGCTGAGATGACGGCTCCAATACTAATGGCATAGATATGTCTTTCACTAAGGTCTCAGCTGATGATGGAGTGATGTGAGGGTTGTCCACAACCGACTGAATAGATTCTTCAATACTTAGTAATGAAGAGTTCGGTTTCAGTGGTTTCGTTGTGGGGTTGACTTTTGGTGTAGGGGTGGGCTTCGGTATAGTCATAGGTTTGGGTGCAGTAGATTTGGGTGTAGGTTTCGAAGTAGGTGTAGGGATCGGTTTCGGTGTGAGGGAAGGTTTGGGTGTAAGGGTAGGTTTCGATGTGGGGGAGACTTTCTGCTCTGGCTTCGGAGTAGGCGTCGACTTTTGTGGACTCTCTTCGGATAAATTCTTTTTCTTTGCTATAAATTGAAAACATTTTTAATAAATATATTGTGAAAAATGCAAGAATTGAGAACAGAATCCAATGGAATACTCACTCGAATGAGAAGATCGCCTTCTTTTTGGAGGTTTACTACAGATATCTTCAATCATTCGATCAGTTTCTATATCTAAGAGCTCTTTATTCTCTGAGAGGAGAACCGATTTTTTGACTGTACTCTCGATTATTGAATCAATAGTCGAAAGCGACGAATAAATTAATGTATTGGCGGTCGTCACGCGGGCTAACGACACAGGAGTGGCCACACGAGGGGCAATCATAGCTGTGTTCGTTATTGGTTCGGGAGTATTGTTATTATCGGAATTGGCCACTTTCTTTTTGACCTTGTTTAGTGAACGAGGTTTAGCCGGTGTTTTAATCGGTTTAAGAATGTTGTCATCACTTGTTTTGATCGATTCGTTTTTAGTTTCATTAGTACTGTCCTTATATAGTGTTAACAATTCTGTCACTATTTTCAAAAAAATAATTGTTTAGTAAAAAAGACCTAATTATCAGACAATTAGTCAAAACAATGAATAAAACATTTCTTACTTTCATTGGAACCGATATTAACACTGAATTGTTGGCAATTGTCTGTCGATTCCGTTATCTTATTGTGTGTGGGCGTCGACTCACTGTCAATTGGCTTAACTCTAGACCTTTTTGGATTAGTTACGGCCACCACATAGATGGCTGAATTGATTTCCCGATAAGATACGAGTCCTTTTTCACTGCTCACTTTTTGCAAGAGCTTTCTGTCAATCATATCGTTGAGAACCGTTTGTATGCCTTCTTTGCTGCCGAAGAGCGGGAATTTGTCTTTGATTTTATTGCATATATTGTAAAGTCTTTCGACAGAAGGTCTCTGTTTCTGGCGTTTGATTTTACCGATAGATAACAGGATTTCGCGGTCAGAATCGGTTATCGGTATATCCAAACATATGTTTTCTACCGGTTTTGCTTTCGCTGACAATTAAATGAACCATTAAATTTTAAAAATGAGTGAGTGAGAGAGAGAGAGAGAGAGAGAGAGAGAGAGAGAGAGAGAGAGAGAGAGACCAGTTTTACAGATCGACTAAATAACTGAATTCTTACATCTTTTTCGCGGAGGTTTCGGTGGATTTGAATTGAGTTTTGTTTTTGAGTTCTTAATAGAAGTCAGACTCAGTTCTGGAGTTGAGATAAGACTATTGGCGCTGAATAAGAGCGGACCTGAAACCGAAGACACGGCGCTCTTCTGGTGACCACTCAGTGCAGACGTCAAGAGGTTATCGGAAATCATTGACTCATTATTTGAGTTAAAGTCATAAATATTACTATTTATTGAATTATTATTAGTATTGAAACTGTTCTCAAATTTCTGGTTATGAGTCATATCCGATACATATCTTTGCGTTGGAATCGAGTGATCCGAAGATGAGGTGGAGTTATCATCGCAGGACATGTCGTCCTCCGACGAGGAATCACTCGCTGATGAGGAGGACGACGAAGAAGCCATCGAAGACATCTTCCAACAAATGTTTTCACAATTATTTCAATGATTTAGTGGTAAATAAGAGGGATTTGCGGTCGACGTGATTGAGCTTTGGATCAAATGGTGATAAATGTCTTGAAAAACACATTTGAAGTAAACTTTTCATTTAAATTAACGACAAAATTGATGTAAAATGTCTTCAAAACTAATTAATAATCTTTTGATTCAATGATTAAATGAACTGAATTTTAAACAAATAATTGTAAACAAAGTTTTTTTTGTAAACTTTTAAATAAAAAATAATTTAATAAAAATTGTAATTAAATTAGATTTTTGTTAATTTAGACGAAAATAAATCATTAAAACAATAATTATTTAATAATTAGTTTCCGTTTCTATCGTTTGCTTTGTTTTTCTTTTGTATTGATTTTACTTTCATTTGATTTTCACTTTTAAAATAATTTGTAATTCAAATGAAATATCAATTTATTTAACATTTTATTTATTTTGAATATTATTTTATGTATTTATATTAATTGAGTCAAATATTTTCAACACATATCTAGTTTATTTACACCACACAAATTGATTGCTGCTCATTATAGTGATGAACAATTTCAATTATAATTTATTAAGCTGGTTTAAATTGTTCATGTCACATTTCATAATATACAGGACAAAACAAATGGCGGTTTTACGCTAAACATTGTATTTTGTAGACAATATTGTTGTGTCCAATGTTTGAGCCAAACTCAAAACCACTGCAAATTGAACTTGCTTTTAGTACTATTTATTTACAGTTACTCAGCATGGCACTGTGCTATTAAAAGGGATATATTCTGTTCTATGATTTACTTGTTTCACACCTAAAACGTTTTGGAGGGCAAATGGAATTTTTCACTAAACGATCATGTTCCTGCTGAATATTCAATTTTAAATTAAAATTGAACGGGAAAATATTTAAATAACTTTAAAATATTTTAAATTTCCTCGAAAACTTTCCTCGGTGCGAAATAATTTTAATTTTAATTTTAATTTTATTTTATTTTATTTGTTAAGTTTTATATCTAACAATAGTTTTAATCGAGCAAATAAATATTTTCTACCAAGAATTTTTGTATCTATAAAATTAATACTTTACTTAAAGTTTTATTCTTTTTTAATATAGATATTTGAGTTATATTTCAACATTTGATCAAGATAATTTCCTTAGATAATAATTAACATGGACACAGACTATCTATCTACCAAAAATATCACGATAATTTTTAAAAATAAAAAAAATCATTATATAACCAGAATTCATCGAAATTTAATTAAAACAATAAAATGATTGTGAAAACTATATTTTATTAAACCAAAAGAATCACCTTGCTTAACTTCATTAAAAACAAATGAGAAAAAGCTAAACACTTGTAATTATTGCACAAAATTGTAAACTAATTAAAATAATTCCAGATTTGGTTTGCAGTGTATTATGTTTTCCATACTTTAATCAAAGTTTCCGACCATTTATTCGAAGTATGTTTTCTTTGTTAGGAATAGAAGTGAAAGTACCCGTATTGTCAGTTTTAGTATCAGTTTGGACACTATTGTCTGTTTCGGAGGCGCTCATCAAACCTAATGGGAAAGCAATTGTGATCACCGGTAAGCTTATCAAAAGGGTTTCATATCGTAATATGTTTGGCACTGATTTCTATTTGAAAGGATGTGATTCTAGTTTTGGATACCAGTCAGCCCTTAAACTCAATGAAATCGGTTTTAAGATTTATGCGATTGTCGAGAGCTCTACCAGTGCTGGTGCTCTTGATTTGGTGAAAAAGGTGTCGACACCTCATAAACTGATTGTCTTTCAAATGGATGTCACAAATGATAACCAAATGAAAGAAGTACTCAATAAAGTGAAACACGACCTCACAAGTAGTGGATATGAGTTATGGGCACTCATTAATGGTCTTAGTATCGACTCATTCGGTCCCATCGAATTGGGAACAGTTGACAGATACAAACGAATATTCGAAGTCAATGTTTACGGAACAGCTCGAGTGACTAGAGCCTTTCTTCCCCTTATAAAACTTTCAAAAGGTATGACTACAGAATCTAATTATAAACTTATTAATTAGATCTGATTTGCATGACCAGGACGGATTATCAATGTTCTCAGTGTTTTGAGCCGCCTTTCAGCTAGATTTGTGGGGCCGAGCAGTATGACAAAGCATGCAGTCCTCGCATTTTCTGATATATTGCGCCAAGAAGTCAGTCGATTCGGTGTTAAAGTAGTAATAATAGAACCAGGGGTTATCAGAGCACATCTTTCCAGCACTCAGTTAGAAAAAGATTGGAATCAGAGCTCAGATGATGTGAAAAGGATTTACCAGAGCTATGAGAATGTAAAGGAGATTACAGAGAGTTTATTGGGTTTCCTACCGGCCGACGAAAACAATGATCGCGTCTTAAAGGACATCATTGAATCAATTGTTAGCCTTAAACCAAAAGCAAATTACAAACGAAATTTCAACTTTCAAATATTATTTGCATTCTTTATTCGAGTCCTTCCCACAAAAGTCACTGATTTGTTGTGTACTTCTATTCAGAAATTTTATTATAATGTTTTGAGAAATTCTGCCCAGGAACTATTTTTGTCATCTTCTCAATCAATTATTCCTCAAAATATCTCCAATAGAATAATTGCTGATACAGTTAAACAACAAAATATTGCCCAAACTGTGGTCAGTTCCCCAAATATCCCGCAAACATCAAGCCTTCAGACCATTAGTCCTCCAATTACCATATCCCAAACAACAAGTACACTAATAGAATATAGTTTAAGCCCACAGAATGTTCTTCCCCAAACTACAAACCCTCCAGTGGTTGGTCCTCCAAACGTTGCTCAGAGTACAAGTCCTCCAGTGGTAAACAGCCAAGCGATTGCTCCCCAAACTGAAAGCCATTCAATGATTGGATCATCGGATTCAAGTCATCCAACTCATATCCATGCTCGTAGTGGTTCTCATGGCGTTAAATCAAGAAATATGACGCACCGAACTGTGAGCCACCACCAGAGTATAACTCCCCATCATTTTGACCCCAAAACTATAGATACATCAAAATCAATGAAATCTAAAAAATTTCATTTCGAACCTCCAAGTAGAATAAAGCCAGGTAGAGTCGGCAAATTTTCTAAGGGCATTAAATCTGATTTTAAACAATTCAATGATTAATCTAATTATTTAATTCTTCGATTGTATTAATAATTAATAATTGTGTTTAAGTTTTAGTTTTAATTACATCAATTAAAAATCTCTTTAACAAATGTGTTTTAAACTTGATAAATTATTCTGATTGTATTACAAACACATAATTTTCATGTATTGAGTTGGTCAAATTTTTATTGAAATGAATTGAAACTTTAATCATTGATATATTTTTACAAGTTACATGGTAAATTCTCAATGAGATGTATCCCAATCCCATTTAACAATCGTTATTACTGACTAGTGCCTTTTGAGAATAGATGTGAGAATAGACACCGTTTTATTGAAAATAGATATATAACCGCATATTATATTATATATGAGTTTATTAATAAAAGTAATTCCAGATTTGATTTGCAGTCGAATTCATTTATTTATTGATTTCAGGAAAACATCAAATAATTAAATTGAAGTCGAATTTAATCTTTTTTTTAAAGAATGACTTCAATTAAACTTATAGTGAAATCAATTGTATTGATTTTCTCATTAGTTTGTATGTCGGAGGCACTCATCAAATCTGACAAAAAGGCTGTTCTCATCACCGGTGAGATTATCACAAATATTGCAAAGATTTTACACAAATATGATCTTTTAATTGAAAGGATGTGATAATGGGTTTGGTCTTCAATCGGCGCTCAAACTCAATGAAATTGGTTTTAGAGTTTACGCCACAATTTCGAACCCAAACAGTGCCAATGCTTTACAATTAAAGGAAAAAGCAAAGTCACCTGGCAAACTTATTATTTTACAAATGGATGTCACAAAAGATCAAAATGTCAAAGGAGTCCTCGAAAAAGTGAAACTCGACCTCACAAATAGTGGTCATGAGTTGTGGGCACTGGTCAACAGCGCTAACATTGATTCATACGGTCCGCTTGAGTTGGGAACAGTTGACAGATATAAACAAGTATTCGAAGTCAATGTTTACGGAACAGCTCGAGTAACTCGAGCATTTTTGCCACTTATCAGAGTTTCAAAGGGTATAACACTACAGGCCTTGAAATTAAAACTAATCAAGTACAACTTTTTCGTGATCAGGCAGAATAATCAATGTTCTCAGTGTTTTAAGTAGGGTTTCGCCTAAATATTTAGGACCTAGTAGTATGACACAGCATTCTGCCCTTGCATTTTCCGATATATTGCGTCAAGAGGTCAGTCGATTTGGTGTTAAGGTAATAATATTAGAGCCGGGAGTTATCAGAGCAAACTTTCTCGACAATCAATTAGAAAACGATTGGATCGTTAGCACAGACGATGTGAAGACTGCTTATGAAAACTTTGGGACAGTCAGAGGCAATACACACACATTACTGAATATCTTACCGGACGACCAAAAGATTGATGCCGTCGTTAAAGATATCATTGACTCAATTGTTAATCTAAACCCAAAAGCCAATTACAAACCGCAGTCGAGGTGGCAAATAGTGTACTTGCTAAACAGATTTCTTCCCTCAAAAGTGACTGATTTATTACTCAATTCACTGGAAAGCATTTGTAAATTATTTGGAAATTCGTCTCTAATCTCATATTTGCCAACACCTGGAATAATAAATAGTGTTCTTCAAACAGTAATGCCTTATATTATGGGCACTACTCAATCACCTTATCGTGAAATTAATCTAGTTATTCGAAATCGAAATAAAACAGGGATGAATTAATTTTATTCAAATAACGGCGAATCTTTCGATTATAAATGCCTTTAATCCAATACAAAGAAAATTTTAAATAGAAATAAAATGCTTGACACTAAAAAGTGTAACTTGATAAAGAAGCTAGTAGAGAAAAAAAAATTACTTGTAGTGCAAATGATCTATTCAAAAAAGTGATACAATGAATGTATAATGAATGTATGGATTTAAACTTCGATCAAAATATAATTAGCAGTGTTTAAAAATCTTAAAAGTGGAACTTCAAAATTAGCCCGTACAGTTCATTTCATAGTCAACCCCGATATGAGAGAGGTACAATTGAATCTCGAAAGTGAAAATGTATTAATTAAAATAAAAATATTGAACGAATTATAAGAAAATATTTCATAATATCTAAGTCATTTTGCAAGAAATTTTACCCAGAGTACCTTATTTTTATCCGAATATCTCATTTGAAACAAATTAAAACTTCCAATTTGAGCGCTTTATTGGTAGTTAAACTAAATATAATGGGTGTTTGTTTACATTGTTTACCAAGGCATAAATGCAAAGGTTTAGTACACATATAACATATACTTTTAAAACCAAGATGTTTATATATTTTCAATGTGATGGTCTTATTAAAAGTTAAATTATCATATTGAATTTATGTTTTGCTCTCACTCATACAGGGTTTGAGTGTGAAATGAACTGTATTATAATAATTTGCGATTTAGGTGTTTAGAAATATTAGAGAAATTAATAAAACAAGTTCGGATCAAACCTGCCTGCGAACAAGCCTCATCCCTACCTCTTTTCAAGGCATATCTCTATAGACCAGTTCCCCCCATTCCTCTTCAAGGCATATTCCTATAGACCAGTCTTATCACTATTTATCTCAAAGGCATATTGCCAAAGGCCAGCTCCATCCTCATCTCTCTTCAAAGTATATCTCCATAGGTCAGAGACATCCCCATTCCTCTTCATA
>JAQGCS010001226.1:0-14935 GCA_034702105.1 Fuscozetes fuscipes
CTCTCTCTCTCTCTCTCTCTCTCTGTTTCTCTCTGCGGTTTAATGCAAATATCAAAAGATATGTTTGAGTAGAAAAATAAGTGAAGAGAATTAAATAGGAAACTGAATATTGAAAAAGAGATAATCATAAGTAACAGACATTGCATTCAAGTGATGCTAATGTTTTCGGGGCGTAACCGAGGAAAAGGAGATTCTGATTCTCTCTCTCTCTCTCTCTCTCTCTCTCTCTCTCTCTCTCTCGAAAGTCCTCTAAAAGTATATGTCTTTTGTTATTATAATAAACTTCTTCTCAATGTATGAAAAGAGAGTCAAACCATATATTGAAAAGAAAAATATCTTCCAAATAAAGAAAAGTCAGATTTGAAAAGTGAATGCATGACTGAAAACGATATAATAATAATAATAATGTTTTAATGAAATACACACAACATTAATGTCTGAGTGAAAAGTTTTTTGGTTTTTAAAATTCACTCAAACACTCCTCCATTCAATGAGTACGTATGGGCTTTATGTAAGAGAGTGTGCTCCTGGCAGCTCCCATACCCTGTGAACAAGTATCATATAAAAATCAGTACCATTGCTAATAGCCTATCGAACATTCCTCAAATGGCTGTGGTGGCTGCACTGTTTCATTCTGTTCAGTTTGTTAACTTGGCAAATGTATTAACGCTATTATTATAATGTATTTAAATTGCTTTCGGCTCTCATTCTAATGCACTCTTCAAATGAGCAAAATATATATATATTTTATTAGAGACAACACTATATATAAAATATTGTTATTATTATTATTTAAGGCTCTGTTCTGTTCAGCATTTTTTAGATACACTTATGTGACTCTACTTATAATATAATTTATATCTGGATTATAGCCTAAGACCTCGAAACTATACGCAGAGAAACATTTGTCAAAAAACAAACAGACTTTGAATATATATAGAAATTGTATTTATATCTTATTTTTATTTCTCCTCTCTCCTAATAAAACATTAGTTAATCATTATAATTAAGTATCTTAGCTAGTTAA
Source organism: Fuscozetes fuscipes (assembly GCA_034702105.1). Classification (NCBI taxonomy): domain Eukaryota; kingdom Metazoa; phylum Arthropoda; class Arachnida; order Sarcoptiformes; family Ceratozetidae; genus Fuscozetes; species Fuscozetes fuscipes. Next base: position 1,028 of record JAQGCS010001226.1, read on the forward strand.
ATGTTTCATTTTTGTTCTTATTCTGTGGAGTCTGCGATAGTTTTTAAAATGAGTAAATGTATTGCTTATCGATTGGAGTCTTTTTTTATTGAGAATTCGAATAATAGTTACAAATAACTGGAATTAAGACTTAGTTTTAAATATAGTACTTAACTATAGCGGGAATTTTGCTAATCTTCTTACGCTTGTCATTTGCGCTAGGTCATTCAGAGCAGATTTTCTGTTCATTTCAATACAGGGATGGCCAAGTTTGATGGGTTTAGAAGGGGGGTGTAACCCGGATGAAGGCCGAAAATTTCTAGGGAGTATACCTGTAATGTTAAATTTTGGCAAAATTTTAGAGGGGGCGGGGTCAAAGCTCATCAGATTTGATTGCAATATTTTGACTCTAGGAAAGGATAAGATGTCTACCCCTCCCTCTTAGTCATCCCTGTTTCTAATGCGTTGTAAACAGTGATGAGTACATTTTTTGGTGCTTTTATTGACGACAAGTAACTTTTAAAATGCATCTGATCTTTTTTATAGTGAACTTGACGAATTAATTTGTTTTGGAAATGGTTACTATTTTTATGGTGTAATTTTCACTAATAATATTAAATTGTATTAAATTTAATCATGTCCAATTGATCTTCATAAGAGTTTGAGAGTTATATATTTTTTGCCTTGAAGTAAATTAAGGTCTAGGAAATTCGATTCCCTGCTCAATTAAGTTTTTCAAATGTAGAATTTTTTTTATAGATTTTTTAAAACTGTAGTTTTATATATTTTATTCTTTAGGCTGAAATAGACTTGATCAATACAATTATTCTTGGTTCGTTTCGTTAGGCTTTTTCACATTATTTTACTATAATGAAAAATGATCTAGACTCAAGTTTTATTGATTGAATTGAGAGAAAACCTAAAAAAATCTTTAATTTAAAATCTAATAAAATATTTGCTTCGAGTGATTAGTCTCTGAACTAATTTAAGGCAAAAATAATTCATTTATTTTTTGAGTTCATTTAAGTCATGAAATTCATGTTTGACTCGAAATCGTAGGCCTTTTCTCTACCTTTTTATTGATTGGAAGCGTTTTGAAGATTAACTGATTTTTATGGCAGAAAAAAATAGATTTATAGCACAAGTAATGGTCAGTCATTTACAGAAGTCAGTGCTTATGATGTGCTCTTCATTCTGATGTTTCTCTCTCTCCCTTTCCCTTCAATCTGTGTATTGAATGAAAACAACATTTTTACTGATTTCGAGTCAAACTTATGAAACATTTTATCGAAATTTATATTTATTTGGAAAATTTTGCTCAACATTTGATTAATGGATGGGCAGTGCAGGGGAAGGGTAGGCCTCAAAAACCATATCATATTATGCATTCCATCGATTATTTCCCATAAAAGAAATTCTGGACTTCACTGAAGCCGGGAATTGAATTTCACTTTCATTAAAGTCGATTCTCATTATTATTATATTCCTGGTTAATATGGTTTTGGTTGCAGTGATTTTAATTTTATTACCTTTTTCTTAGTATCCGAATCATATCGGAAGGCCTCGAATCGATATTAACTGTAATTTATTTGTATTTTTCACTTATGACTAACAGTTATTACATTTTTTGAATTATTTATGAATCGAAATCGATTTCTATAAATAATCGATGAAATATTGTTTTTTGTGTATTTTTAGCCATGCTCAAATTTTGTTTTTGGGAATACAAATGTTTACTACGAATAAATACGAGTGAATTGTTTAGATTTGCAAATAATTTCTTAACCCTAAAAATTAGTTCTGGAATTTGTTCAAGCTCGTTATTTTTAATGAGACTGTTAGCTGTGTAGTGTTATGCATATTTTTGTTTTTACTACTGCGGGATATTTTTAAATCTAATGTTTGTTCTTAGCAAAAACGTCTTTGTCTTTTCACAAACAGATGTTCTGTCAGTCATTCGAATAAAATACTATTTTATTGTATTTTTTACAGTCTTTTAATGTTTTGTTGCAAAGGTTTGAAAGATTTCAATATAAAATTTATTTTTTAAGAGATACTATCAACTTTTTGATTGATTTGCACAGATTCTGCTTGAGATTATTATCAGTGCTGTTTCTATACGAAAGGCTAATATGAAGTGAATGTCCCAAAACTTACGGGGATTTTCTTGATTTTGAATTTTCGCTCGATTAGAGTTTATTGACTTTGACATAATTTTTTATCATCGCATTATTTGTTAGCCAGATGATTTGTTGATATTTTTGTCAGCAGTAAAAAAATTGAGAAACAATCGCAATTAATTTATAAATGTAGGTAGCTGATTACACCCAATTTATGATTGACTGGATAATAATTGCTGTGCAAAAAAATGTTTGCATTTAATTAAGAAATTTTACAGTTTTTACACATATTTATTGTCTAAGAAAGTGAATGACCGAAAACGGCTACTCCTTATTCAAAAATTTGATGACTATCTTGAATAATACATGAGGCGAATTCAATTTGAGGTTAGGCGTGACCAAGCTCCATCAACATTCAGAGCTAAATATTACTAATAATAATATTTGTGACTTCGGGCCTGAACTCGATTAAAGAGAGTTAAATTGAATTTTATTATGTTTTAATCACCAGGCTAGTTCTCATAGTCTAGTCGGTGTTTATTACCTCTTGAAAACCTGAATTACTCTGTTATCTAGCACAAATTTGCATAAGATAATTTTAGGAAAAGAAAGTTTGGTATTTAATAAAACCAGCTTGCTCATGCCAAGATGTAACTTATGATATCAAATACGCCGAATTCTTTGCGCTTATCATAAATATTTGACTAAATTAGTTAATCTGTATCTCATGAAGCAAGCAAAATTTTGAATTAGCATAGGGAATTAGCTGACGGAAAGAGCCCAAAAAGGGCCTAGATCAATAATTCGAATTCAATTTGAAGAGAAAAATGTTTATATATTTATTGAAAACAACATTTGTTTGTATTTATTGCTAAATAAAATGCTTTTATTTGAATTTGTTTTCATCAGATTATTAGAAATGAATGAATACTTTTGGAGGAAATGTTTGGTAAAACTGTATTTCGTTTTTATACAATAAATAAAAGTTTTATTTTATTTATTGTAAGAAAATTTTAGTCAATTTGTTTGAGTGAAAGGACAGACAGGAACTGTAGGGAATGGTATCGTTTTTCTCATCCATTCAACTGATATTCCAAACGAAATATCCATTACTTTGTCTGCAAATGTATTATACATAAAGAGATTGTGAAGAAATTTAAAGCACAGGAATAAAGGGAAACGCATCGAATCTGTTTCTAAAAGCCATGTATTGGAAAACAGAGCGAAAACTACAGCGAAGACTCAATATGTGATTGACTTTTGATTCCGACAATTCTTCGGCGAAATGTCATCCGAGTTGTCGTCTATTTTAAAACTACTGAATAACATATCAGTGAAACTATTGAATGCATTTTTCACTTTTGATATCAAATTCTTTAAACTTTGCTTTTTGTTAGACATGAAAAAAGGTTAACAACTTCTCTCTCTCTCTCTCTCTCTCTCTCCCCTAAAAAATAGTAATCAAGTTAATTTTGGTAACAGATTCTCATAATTATTCAATTTTGTTGTTTGAGCATATTTCTGAGCTGTTCATCTAGCAAAATGTAAATTTTAAACGCAGTGTTGTTACCAAGTTCGTTTTATTTTGAATTTTATTTGAATTTTCATAGTCTGAGTTTGTGGTTTTATTTTTATTATAAATTTAACCAATATACTTTCAAACTTTTATTGTAGTGAATACGTATAAAGATCAAAATATCATTAAAGTTAACATATAAGTTATTGTGTTGCCTGTTCAATTATTAAAAATGAAATAACTGGAAGAGCTGTGAATGTGACAAACTGTAAATTTTATTCTTTTGAAATCTAGTTATCTAGTTTGTTTTGCGTTTTCCTTCTTCAGCATCGTAGCGATACATGTTATTATTTTTAAAATTGTAAAAATAATGCAGGTTTAAGTTTTATGACATTTTAATTTGTTTAAAAACTGTAAAGTGCAAATTGCACTCATTTTTTATTTTAATAGGTAATTACTAGATTTTAATCCATAGTATAATTTATTTCTTTAAAATGTTCTGGCTAGCACAATTTGATTTTCTATTAAATAAATGTTGAGCCTAATGTTTACAACTTAATAAAGTTGTAATACAATCTAGATATTATACATGCTAATTAATAATCTAGATTCTAAACAATATTTCTCAGAATTTTATTAAAAATGTTTGTAAATTACCCATTAATTAGTTCTAAAAATAAAAATAGTTTATCTCTCCATTGCATAAATTCAAAGTTGTTTAGGAGTATTCAATAAATGTTATCAAGCTCAAATTACAATGAACAAAGATCAACTGAGTCGAACCAGGTATGGGCAAGGTCGACCCTCAGACTGAAAAATTAGTACATTATGGGGTGTTTTAGGTTCCTCGGATTTAAAAATTCAAAGGAGTAAAATAAAAAAAATTAGTCACCTAGCTTCGCTCGGCAGCGAGGGGCAGAGTGTCATAACTATTTGGGTATTTGGGATATACTCCCTTGCCCATCCCTAATTAGAACATTGATCAATATTTAAATAACAAGATATTTAGTTTCAATTAATAATTAATTCCTAGTTTAAAACATAAGAACTCAGCACAACATAACACGTATTATAAATGGAAATTTCTAATCTAGATCATAATAAATAAAAACGTTTCTCTTAGAATTTATTAGAAAAAATGAGCGAAGTTTTGATTTTGATTAAAAATAAAAAGCGTTCACTAATTAAATTAAATTAATTATCGTTGAATCGTGTTAAAATTTGTTTTATTCACCTCGAATGCGACCTAGATACTTATCAAGAAAGGTGATTAGAAAAAAGAATAGATAAATAACTTGACAGTAAGCTAAAGTTTTAAAAATGAATGAGTTCGCAACAAATTATGGTTTGACATTGGCAGGATCAAATATGATATAGTAATTGAGGCATTTTCTTCGCACAGGCTTTTGGGCAAGAACCCTTTGGTGTGCGACTGTCACCTAAAATGGTTGGCCGAATACCTTCAGGTGAGGCCTACGATGGAGTCGTCGGAAGCCCGTTGTGAAGAACCCAAACGCAACGCACGCAAACGGGTCACTCAATTGCATCCGGACAAGTTTGACTGCAAGGACAATGATGAGCTACGGACCCGATGCCCTGAACAATGCTCTTGTGATGGTACTATTGTCGACTGTGCTAACAGACAGCTGAGGGATTTACCCACAGATCTGCCTATTTTTGCAACAGAAGTGTATGTATTTTGATTTCATTAATTGTTAATTAGTTAACTCATAATTCATTTTTATTCACTTTTTCTAATCAGACGATTAAACGATAACCATATCACCAGAATTCGTAACATTGGTCTGTTTAAAAAGTCACCCAGCATTATTAAACTGTAAGTCATATTTTACCTTTGATATTTGAAATGTGTTTCAATATGAATATATGGTTAAACAAGTCTCGAAAACTTTCGCTTAAACATGATTAATATTTTTACTTTTATTCCAGGGGTGTGGAATGTACCCTACTTCAAGGGGGGGGGTCCCTCCAATCAAAAAATCAAGGAGTATAGGGGTCCCCTTTTGAACTTTTTTCTGAGTCTCAAAATTTTGACAAAAACTCCTAAAATTCGCTAAAAAAACCTCAAATTTAACTCAAATCTAGGGACCAAAAACTAAGGGGTATTTGGGCTAAACCCCCTTCCACATCTGCTTTATTCTAAGGTTAAAACAATTGAAATATATCCAAAAGTCAATAAACTAGTTAATCTTTTAGCCTCAAACTAATCAGTATTTCAATCTATCTTAAAATTACAATTAAAATTGCATTAGTTTTTCTATTATATCAAACTGTAAGTTTTACTTGTTGATTTTCCTAGAACTTTTCAAAATATTTCTATGAACACATTGGAATACAATATGTCTGCCATATTTTTCCTTATCATCAATAGTTTTAATTTGTGATAATCTAGGACTTATTTTTCGAGCAATTTGTGTCAATATTGAATTATTTATTAACCAGAAAAATAATCATGCATATTTTTGACCTAGGGACCTTCGAAATAACGAGATAACGGACATAGAAGACGAGGCATTCTTCGGCGCCCATTCACTGAACGATCTGTTATTGACTGAGAATAAACTCAAACAAATACGACCCGAAATGTTCTCCGGACTGAAAAACCTCACAAATGTGTAAGTGTTGTGCTCTGCCTCCAGACCTACCGTTCCTTTATTTGCTCTGCATTTTGTTGATTCGCTTATCAATCACTTTATTATTAATATTTGAGTTAAAGTTAGAGTTAATTATCGATAAATAGATTTTCGGAATTTGTGTTATAATCACAAAAACCAAATGATTTATTTGAATGTCTAATCAATTACTGGTTATTATCGATCAAAAACATTACTCGAATTCTTTGCTCAAAACAGGGGTAACCAAAGTAGCTTTTAAGTTAAAGCTAATCTACAATTCAAAATTTATAAGTATTGATTCTAGTACCTTTGAAATACGGGTAGAATTTAACCTAAAATGTTGAAGATGGTCATTTTGTACATGATACTTATTGTAAAATCAGAGGTGCGGAAGGGTCTCAACCTTAGGGGGTTCCTTGCACCAAAAAAATAAGGGGGATATAGGGGAGAGCACTTTCCTTACTTCTCAGAAAAACACTAAGGGGGTGTAGCGTAAAAAATTTACCGCTTGGTGGCAGGGGATATAGGTTTTGTCTCGAATCTAGGGGGTCTGTTAGAGCTCAAAAGCTAATGGGTATTTGGGCTATATCCCCTTCCGCACCCTTGAGTAAGATTATCTTTATCTCAAAGAGAGCTTGGTTGTGACTAGCTCAAATATCTGTCTGTTTATTATCGCTGTTCAGTTAACTCTAAGTTTCGAATGTTATTATGTCTGATCAAAATATTTTGAAAAATGTGATTTCTAAAAATAACCTCGCAATTTTCAACACATATAAAGTTATCTATATTGTTTTTTTTTCTTGTCTATAGAGTCGACTATAAATTTTAGAATAGTTACCACAAATCAGTCCGTATATCTAATGTTATAATCGAGTAAAATTGTATTATTTTAGAGTCATAAATGAAATCCCTAGATAGCAAGATACTTTCAAGTATGCAAAATTGATGAGCATCTGATAATGCATAATTTAAAAATATGACAGCATGCAAAAATCAAAACAAACAAAATAGAAAGTCCACTTTAATTTTTCATTATGGTAATTAGGCAATGCTAGTTATTATAATTACTTTAATCTAGGGATGCCAAGAGGAGGGGGTAGGCTTCGTACCCCTCCTAGAGTCAAAAAATTGTCAATAAAATCCAATGAGTTTGCCCCCCTAAAATTTTGTCAAAATTTAACATTACAGATATACCCCCCCCCCTAGAAATTTTCTATCTTCATCTGGGCTAGACCTCCCTCTAGAGCCGTCGACCTTGGGCATCCCTGTTTTAATCGATTAAAATCTACATGCTGAAATAAACAAATAAGAAATTTGTCTATTTTCCAATCGTGATCTAGTTAAAATATTATTAAGAATTGTTTGAAAAACAAGCCAACTTCCAAGCGGACAGATTTGACAAGTTAATGATGATTCATGAATATACTGACCAATTTAACCTTTGACATTTCTCAATCACAGGCTTAAAACATGAAAAGCTTTGGCACACATTAGAAATGTTTTTTGCAAATAATTTACAGCTTTTGACGAATAATACGTTCAGTAAATACATATTCAAAGCGGGAGAAAGAATTACAGCGTATTTTTAAGCACAAAAACAATATTTTTCCCATTATTTCCATCTTAGAAGTGAGACGTTTATCCGCCCGGTATTCGTAGAGCACAGGTCTAATAGAGTGAGAGCACAGGGCTCTCATCGCGTGTCTAAAAATTAAATTCTGCTAAAAATGCAGGTGTGAATAGGACTGGAGGGCAAAAATAGTTTTCCTACTCTCGATATGATAGAAATGGCCTGTGCTGTGCCGGAGCTGCCTCTTCTACGGAGAACGACGTGCGCTCAGCACAGGTCTAACAGATGAAAAATAGCGCGCATTCACTCAATTGTAAAGCATTTCTATAATTATACCACAATTTTGTGATAATTTAATTTTGAAGTTTTTTCTCTTCGTTTTTCTATCTCTTATCCAATTATGTTGAGAGATGAGCAAGGTGGTTCTTATGGGTGGTGTTGTACTGTAGCTTTCCTTTGTCTATTGAACTATTTTGTATCGTTTTGTTCGACAAAATTTACCCCTTTTATTATCGCACAATAAAAGGAATGGCGTTCTATATGGTGCTATTGTTTTTTGATTGCCCATTCTTCTTTTAACATTTGTACAAATAGATGAATGGCTGTTCGTGTTAGGTCTCCCCTCTCATTATGCCCTATTCTTTCTAAGAGAAGAGGATTTGGAAAATTTTCTAGCAGAGTTCAAAAGTTTGTTTTTGATCATGAAGAATTACTCTCTTTGTTTAAATTTTAAACCATTCTCTGGATTTATTAAGCTTGCTTATTTTATTTTTGCTTAATTACAGAAATCTGTATACAAAACTGGCATTAATTTCATTGTTTGTGTACTTGTTTTTAATCATTTTATAACTGAATTAACACTAAAACTATTTGTTTGTCTGCCATTAACTGACTTTAATGACTTTCTTAAGACATTTGCAGAAGGCTTTCATTGATGACATTCATCTGAATTAAGATGAAAACAGTGTAATTTAGCGAACAGTTATCTAAATTGGTTTTTGCCGGATTATTTGCCATTGATCATTTAATATTTTTGAATAGAAGAACTCATTCGGTATGATGAGCAAGAAGGGTTAATGGGTTATCTTAGGAATTTTTGTTTATCAATTATGATGTTTTACTTTTTTGTTACATTTTGATACATTGAACAGTAGTAATTTGCTCCTGTTTAAAATAATTTTCCCAAGACCTACATCTTGGCAAAAATCACATCTAAGAAATAATTGAAAAATAATTGCCTTAATTATAGTCATTTTGTAATATAATTGGATTTAAATTGAATTTATATACTTTTGAATCGCGTGTTAAATAACATCGATTAGAAATGTTTTGAAAAAAATTGAACTCAAATGTCATATTCATGCGATGTTTTCGAAAGATATGTATTTAAAATACTTTGAATAGTTTTACATTTTTCCGTCTATTTTCTTCCCTTGATAAACTAGTTGCATTTTATAACTTTACCACAAGTTTTACATCTTGGTAGAGGTAGTGTTCTAAAAATTAATTGACATTTTGAGGGAATGTCATAAAGCAAGGGATAAGACATGTGCACATCAAGACGCCTTACATAACAGATGAGGTAGTTTTCAAATTTAAATGCTTTGCTCATTGAATGGTATGATAGCAATGGTATGGATCCCTTGTTTATGTGATGGCCAGTCCTCACATTTAAGCTAATATTCATGAATTAGAACTGGAAATGAGGCCCAACAGACACATAGACGTCGGGTGGAGTCCACCGAATGATAGCATAGATACCAGAGTTTAAAAATAATTTCTGTCAATTCAGTAGACATTTGAACAAAAATATTGAATAATAATTCGCGAAATCATTTTTTTCTTTAAACGCATTGATTTACGTCTATTTGAATGAAGTTTCATTTTATGATATGAGCAAGGTAGAATGAAATATATTAGTTGGCATTTTCTTTGTTCATTTATAATTTATAACCAATAAATTATAGTCAATTTAAGTAAATTACTGTCATTTTCATACTTAATCAGTTAATTTTGATAGCATAGATTGTAATCTATGTAAATAATTGATGCAAAATACTATTGTTTTTCAAAAATCAGTCATTGTTCTTACAGAACCAAGACAAATTATTATGATTTGTATACTATTCAAAAAAGAAAGCTCTAAGGTTTTGAATAAATAAAAATTCAAATAATTTAGGTAATTGAAAATTTTGCTGCTTATAAGTCTCAGAAACCATTTATGGAGTCAATAACCTTGATAATATCTAGGAAACTTAATTTTTCAAAGTGTAGTTTAATGGATATCATGGGTTATAATTTCGATAAGACTTATCTCAAAATAATCTCAAAGATTCGAAATTCCTTTCCTTTACAATAATTAAATTTTAATTTCAAACATCAAGCTAACTTGATTAGTATCTTTTTAATTGAGATGTGAAACTTTTATCAATGCGCTAAAATATTTAACTAGATTAATTGAGCTTGACCATCTCTTTTCTACAGACGACTCGAACAAAATCAGATAACAGAAGTGCCTCCAAAAGCATTCATTCAATTCAAACGCCTGACTCGAATGTAAGGTCTAATAGAAGACACTCGAATTTATCATGCTCATTCTTTTTTCTCACACTTACAGTGATTTATCTAAGAATAATATCACCCGAGTATCAGCGGACGCTTTTTCTGGTTTAAAATCACTCAATTCATTGTGAGTATTGCCAAGGGGGTCAATCAATAAACACCATTTAACCTTGCTTCAATGATTTGGCATAAATATTAAATTATTTTTCTCATTAAAGATTTATTTTTGGTAACGAAATAACTGATTTACCGGAAGGTGTTTTCAAAGGGCTGTCATCCTTGCAATTACTGTAAGTCTTCAAAATAAATAATTCATTTCAACGATTGGGATGCGCAAAATAGATTTAGCAGGGACAAGCAGGGGGTGTAGCCAAAATACCGGCAAACCCCCTACAAAATTAGCGGCCGCTCGGATTTAAGGACAGTTTAAACTTAATTAAGACTATATAATTAAAAATACCTTGGTATTCTCTTGAATAATTTTGTTTTTATAGAAGTTATAAAATTTGTTTCCAAATTAATGAAAAGAAGACGATCTCCACGTCCAATTTTTATATTTTAATTCAGCATTATTTACCATTAAGTAGTGTTTAAATAACCTATTACAGTTTTAGTCAATACATAATTAAAGCCCAAATTAATTAACAAATCTACTTGCAATAAAGTAAAAATCGTGATCAAGCCGTCATTCTAAATAACAACATGGAAAATGATCACCTTGCACATCTCAATTTTATAGACCTTATGCCAGATATACTTGAAATTGGATATAAAATCTTTTTTTAGGCTTTTGAACGCAAATCGCATTACTTGTATTCGAAGAAAAACTTTCGCGGATTTACATAATCTTAATTTATTGTGAGTTCAGTTTCATCGATGAAATTCTATCCTTGCTGATAATTTTATTTAAAACCTAACCGTTTTATTCGATATCCAGATCACTTTACGACAATAATATTCAATCATTAGCTGATGGCGTCTTCAGGTCGTTGAAAAACATCCAAACACTGTAAGTACTGCTATTTGATAGGATTTATCTTGCTGATTAATGGATTTGAGCTTTGAAATTCGTGGAATACCTTGATAAGTCTTAATATAAAGATGAACCATTAGAATAATTTGAATAAATTACTTCTTTTATTGCATAACCTGGTTTTTTCAATTGAGTTTGGGCTAAAAATATACAACGACCGAAATTGATATCGGTTATCTAATAAATGGCTATTTTATCCATTAGCTATAAATTACTCTATATCATCTCCAACTAAAATATGCGTTGCTCTTCAAGATGAAAAATCGAAACTTGTATAAATTGATTTTTCTCTTTTTATAAATGTTGAAAATTGAACAAGAGTAAAATTATTAGTTAGTTAATATATAAGTTATTGGCAGAATTTGTCCAAGAACTAATGAATAGTAATTTAAATAAATTTCAAATCATCAAGAGTAAAATATCACAGTATTTTATTTCACATTTTACAAAATGTTATACATTTAATAAATAAATTGAACAGTCAATTATTCCCAGAGCTTAGCAAATATAAAATATCACCTTGAAATATGATTCTCAATTACATAGTCTTCGAAAATAAATTTCTAATTATATGAAAGGTTTGGGTTTAAATTAACATTTAGTGTTAAAGATCTTATCTTGCAATTTTTAAAATGTTCAAAGTGCAACAAAATTTGAACTCGAAAAGATTTAAAATAAAGACGGAGCTAATTTGAGCCAATAATAAAAATTTGATCCAAGTTTGTGTAATGTTTAATTTGGTTTAAATAATTTATTACAGTTTACTTGAACTCTGGTACAAATTAACAAGCTAAAAGTTTGAATTTTTAAGCATATTATAGTTTGAATTAAAAGATAGAATCTATTTGTTTTCATTAATACAAAAAATAATCCTTAAAACATTGCAAGGCAAATTTAATCAGCAAATATACATTAATATTCATTTGAATTAAGTATAAATAAAGTATTATAGTCTCAAATCATTAACATTTGCTAAAAATTCGTCATTTTTCCTCCATTTTGGTTAATTTAACTGAATTTAGACTCTATTTATATCTATTAGAACCGGATTTATACAGAAAAACGGCTATTTAGGAAAAATGTTGGTTCCTTGGCACTTCCTGGCCATTTTATCCCACCTCTGTATCCCTGAGTTTTCTTCGTCTAAAAAAATTAATCCCCTATATCACCCCTGAGCTCAAAACCTTGCTCATCCCTGGTTAAAACAATGCTGAATATTTTATAGCACCTTGCATATCGTGCCTAGACAAAATATTTGAACTATTTTTCTTTTTCTCACAGATTTATAGCAATTAATAGAAAATTGTGTTAATATTTTTATATCGAATCTAATAAATCATAGGATCGTTAAGTTTCTAATAAAAATTCATCACTCGATTAAAAACAATTTTTTCTATTAATTAGTTTTTGTGCATCAAATCAAATGAAAACTTGTTTTCCGGTGAGAACATCAAAGAATGTTCTATCAAACTATCGTATACTTCGAGGCAATAATTTTTGTGATTTTTATCACACATTTGGGCCGAAAAAAATTAATTTAAGTAAACCGCAAAATAAGTTTGTCTTTCGCTAAGAAAATACAAATTAGTGGCAATATTTCAGTGCCTCAACCATTCACTCGAGTGCATGGCTTGCATTTATCGGCACAACGTATTCCTGGATAAGTTTTGCCTTCTTAATAGATAAGAATATTTTGATAGCTTTAGTGAAGTATCTGTTCTTAAGTATAGTTAAGATTTATGTAAACTTTTCTTTCATTCAAATTATTTGTATTCTCTCTCTCTCTCTCTCTCTCTCTCTCTCTCTCTCTCTCTCTATCTCTCTCTCTCTCTCTCTCTCTCTCTCTCTCTCTCTCTCTCTCTCTCTCCCTTTGCCAGAAGTGGCCCTAAAAATAGGCCAAATAAACAGTTTGGAAACTCCGCCCCCAAAATAATCGACATAACAGTTAGTCGAGTAAAACAAACATAAAATATTTCAAACTTATCATTAAGTATTGTATTTACCAAATGGTTATAATTTGACTCTTTTTCCTTTCTCTCCGTCTGTCTGTGCAGTCGATTATAGCCTAAACCCATTGAGGGGGTAATAGTAAGGAAGAGTCTGTTTCCTCTCAATTATTATACAAAAGAGAAACAAAAAAATCGGTTAATTTGCATAAAAACATCGTTCGATTGATTGCCGTAGAATTTGGCTCTTGTTTTGTTTAAAATAAAAAACAGTGACTCGTTTTGAAAGAGAATATAATTTATTTGAATTAAATTTAAATAAAAAGAATTTTGTCTTCGAATAGGGGAACGTCTGTAAGCCTCGAGTAAAATATTTTGTCATTCTATTTTATAAACAAGTATCTCTATATGAGAAAGGCAAATTGTAAAGTGTGTGTTGTCAACTTTCCAACGATCTAGATATATCTATTAAACCAAATTCATACGCGTTTTAGATTTAAAGTTCGGTATTTATTTATGTATCTAGTCAAATTTTAATTAATTTTA
>JAQGCS010001227.1:0-14933 GCA_034702105.1 Fuscozetes fuscipes
ACTCTATTTTTGTGGTATCGCTTTCTTCTGGTCATTCACCGTTAAAAAAACATTGCTTAAATTCTTACATCAAGATGATTGTAATGATATATTGCTAGAGACTGTGCAATATAAAGCAATCGATTTTAGTTAATATTTAATCACATATTTATGCATGTATTATTTAACAGTTCTTACAAAAACATAACTTTTATGCAAACAACAGCAATAGCATGCTTACTTTTCTTGGAATTTCCTCTAAATTGCAAATTGGTTCCGGAAACTCACCGAAGAAACTAATTGAGAAAATGATATGTCTTTCTATTGAATGATTGCATTAATACTCAATACTCGAAATGTAAGTCAAACCTAATGATAATTATCTGTATTTTGTATTTCAAGGACTCATTGATTGCCATTCAATAGGTTTTTCTCAGCAGAAAAGCTCTGTTTCTTAGGGATAACCTCTGCTTCTCATCAACCGGTGCTCTCTCTGTTTCTCACTTAAAACTACCTGTGAACATTCTGTGCTTTAGATTGCACGTGCATTTTGGCAGCACAGCCCTCATCGTAAAAATTCGTGAATAGCTGTCCAAAAGAGTAGTAGTGTTTGAAGAGAAGGGAAAGACTTCTGAACACAACTGAAAAAATTCGATTCAGTTCTCAGTCGAAGAATTGAAAGATTGAGAGTCAGTCAGTTATCCAAAGGGCGGAGTTGTGCACAAAATATAGACTCTTGTTATTGGAGCGCAAGCTATGAAAAGAGAGAGGTTAGGACCAGAACTCGCCGGCACTGGAACTGCACACACATAGCACTGCTCGAAAAAAAAAATTCTTCGTGTGTTTAGTTGAGGAGAGTGTGAGAAACAAACTAACAGTTCAGTCGATAAAAGTGTGTGACTATCAGTTCCTGAGTTCAGTTTGCGTTAGGCTGTGATCCGAAGCACATCATAAGAGCTCAGCACTCGTTTCCATTGCATAGACTCTCTATAATACCGTTTATAACAGTGTTTAACGTTATATCACTTTTTCAACGAAAAGTTTTTCATCGAATTAAAAGTTATTTAAATTCTTCGTTGAATTTTCGGAATAATTTTAATAAAGAAAATGACGAAACCATATGACGTTCCCTTCAGTCCTAATGAAAACGACAAGAATTTGGGTAAAAGTGGAAGTAAGCAAAGGATGTCCAAACCCATGATGGAGAAGAAGAGACGAGCTAGAATTAACAGTAGCCTCGAAGAGTTGAAAAGAATGGTCGTTGATTCGAAGAAGTTGAATATCCAGGTAATTATCAGAAAAATTATTCTTCGAAAAAACTTTTTATCAAATTCTTAAAAAAAATAATTCGATTATTGGTTTGGTATTAATTTTTTGGAATTTTTTTCTCTATAGAACTCAAAGTCCAAGTTGGAAAAGGCAGACATTTTGGAATACACTGTCAAATATGTTAAGGATTTACATCAAAACTTATTAGTCGACCGAAAGGAGAACACCGGTGCCATTCAGACCCCACTCTTCGAGGATTTTATCGCTGGTTTCGCCGAATGTACAAAAAGAGTGGAAGAATTCGTGTGCCAGGGTCCTCCCATTGATCCGATCATTGTCACATCACTCAGCACTCACCTTAAAAAGTGCATCCAAACCCTGGAAACGCACGATATTCCAAACTATTCTGTCCTTACTTCGGACAGTGTCATCAGACATACCAATCAATGCTGTCCGCCATCTCCAGCTCCGTCCACAATCTCGTCAGCCTCTGGCAATAACCCTCATCATATGCTAGATATGGATATGTCATCAATAGGCAGTGCAGATGCCTTTCCCGAAGATATGCCTTTGAATCTGTCATCAAGTAATAGATTCGCTGATCATTTTCACCATCAAATGATTGGCGGCGAGGAAGAGGTTTGGAGACCCTGGTAGTGGACAACACTGTGCTCGACACAAATAGCAATCTGTACAGGACAATAAATGTGTGCCTTTGAAGTCGTGGTGCTTTTGTATAAATCTATTACTGTATATAAAGAATATAATATTTTTGAATTTAAAAATATTCTGTTTTTAAAAATCATTTTTCAAATGCTATTGTCTTTCGATTTGTAGTGAATTTGATTACAATTTTCATGTTTTTCATAAAATATATTACATTTTGTAATATATTCTTATAATTATTGTTATCTCAATATTTTTATGCCATCAATAAAAAGATGAGAATATTTTTCAATGAATTTCTTTTGCAATTTATTTCGAGAAAAAAATTGAACTCAAAATCGGATTTGTTTGTCTTAATCACCGGAATAGTCACTTATCATGAGTGACAAGTCATACGCCAGTCCCAAATCCAGATAAATGCAATCTCGATGTCGGGAAAAGTGTACTTACTCTTATCAAAAAGTCTGGGCACGAAATATAGAGGAGTTTTGTGCCTAAAAATACAGTGAAATCTCATTATTGATAACCATTTTTATTTATTGAGAAAAGTATTTTGAAATATTTCATTGAATAAACTGGACTTTTGAACAAAATTGTTGATAATTTTCGAGTTAAATAAATTATCTTAATCTAAACATAACAAAAAATTTGCGGGATATGTCTAAAAATATCGGCAGTACTTTAAACTATGAACTTTTTACTTAAAACATCCGACAGAATACGTTACAGATTTTGATAAATTTATCCGCAAATGTCAGTCATTCGATGATATCCCAAGACTTCTACAGTTCACCCGATTCAACAAATTGAGCAAAAAATAGCAAGCTCCTTACAATGAGCTGGATGAATCATTGAAACCCATTGTGGCTTTATTGTTATTATAAGAATAATAGTCCTCAAAACAGAAACCCAGGAATTTTTTATATCAGACCAATCCTTTGAGCACATCCTCAACATTGGAATGAAATGACAGAATAGTGAAAGGCTGTGCCAATACATGATAGATGTCGAGGAATTGTGTAGTCTATCATATGATTGTCATTCGGAACAGCACTGAATAGAGGACTGGCTTTCAATGGCTTATTGTTATTATCATAGGATGTGAAGCAAAAAATGTTAAAAAAGAGTAAACCCATTGATATCAACACTACACTGATTATGATTGAGAAGTATATTCATGGGCACACACGAGCCTATTATCATTATTATCAGGGATTGCATTAAAAAGTTGCTGCGATAAACATAAAACTATATTCAATTCCAAAGTCCTTTCAAACGATAGCCTATTATATAACTCATTGATATGTCGACGGATTTTGAATGCAATTCCTGAGTCTTATTATCATTTCTGACGTTATCAGTGATGGCGAGACTCGGAACTGGCATAGAATCAAATCATTTTTAAATAATAAAGCACAATTTCGCATATCAATAGAGAAGAGAGGACAAAATTTAAAAACTATAATTTTGAAAAAATTCATGTCAAACAATGAACTAGATTTTTATTTTGTGTTTAGCGCGTGACAATTTGGGAACTTTATTTTTTTAAAGTTTACTATTATATGAATTTTTTGTCCACATATTAACATACATTACAAAATACCTTGTTAAAGGTCGTAGTGAAATTAAATTTTAAACATATTTGAATTTGTTAGAAACTGTCTATAAATAGAGTAGAGAGGACAAAATTTTGACAACTATAATTTTGCTAAATTTCATGTCTAGCAATGAGCTAGATATTTATTTTGTGCTTATTATGTGACACTATTCCAGACTTAAATTGATTTTTTTGTCCACATATAAACAAGCGTTACAAAAATACCTTGTTAAAGATTGTAGAGCAATTAGACTTTAAACATAGTTAGCTAATTTGAATTCTGTGCAAGTTGAATTTTCTCTAAAATATCTACCCTCTGCCCATCCCTGCCATATATTATGTAATCAAAAACCTAATATTTGCGAAGCATTTCTGCCAAAAAACACTGTAATCTCTTTCTCTTTATGAGGTGTGCTTTGAAACACTCACTCAAATACCTGTTCTCACGAATAATAATTTCTAGCAAAAAAAATAAATAAATCATTATTCATTTTATTAAGCTATTTAATTTCACTGATTATAATTACGTTCTTAGCCTTTTTCGTGAGGCCGACCACCAGAGCAGACACCGTTTGCTTATAATGAACTTCATAATTGAACGAGGGAAATTACTAAACCCGTGTAAATATAATCGAGATTAGTTCGCAATCAAATGGCAAATTTATCATTCATTAGACAAAATAAAAAATATTCGTGCCTTGTTAAGATAACAATTGCAAGTGTACTTACTCTGTACTCCATAGCAAATAGTTGTCAATAGGAATTCCTATTGAGTCCTATCGACAAATATTCGACACACACTCTAAGCGTGTGATTCTATGCAAAGATAAATGTCTTTACTTTTATTTCTGGTCTCAAGTATTTCAATATTTATCTACTTTTCGATTCCACTGTAAATACGGTTCTCTTTAACGCGAATTAGTGGCAAATATTTTGAGATAAAAAATTAGTGGAATTTTAAACACTTTTGTTGTTAAACAATAGATTCTTGGGATGTGGTGGGGGCTGACCTAAAAAGCATGAGTTCTCAAAATACAATATTATTTGTATCACAATTGCTTTAATAGACAATGATTTTGATCTTTAGTTACAGTCTGTTATTGTGTTCAGTATTTTCGGAGTTTTGCTATAATTTGAGAGCAAATTATGATTTGGAGATAAGACGAGATTTTGATCTTCTCTTTCTTTGGTCGTACTCGCTGTGAGAGCACAGCACAGGACAGGGCATAAAAATAAGACGAATTGTTGTCACGAATTTGCGGGAAATTCTTCTCAAAATAAAACTAAAAATATATTTTGTTTTCTTGTTTTCAATACTCTTTATTTTGAAGAGCATTTAAAACACTACTAAAACACTGAGAGAGAGTCCATCATAAGAGTACCGTCGAGTGCCGGGGCCGGGAGCCTTTCCTCTGAAGTGTATTTGCAATAAGAAAAAGTATAGTAAAGTTAATTATTTATATAAGTGCTTAAAATACTATTCGCTAAATGTGTATAAGAATGATAAGAGTCTGTGAGAAGTGTAAGCAAACTTAGCTATGAGTGAGCACAGGTACTGTAGGACAGGATCTTCAGAGCAATACAATCAATTTCACAGCTGGAATGCTCACAATTTTTTGATGTGAAAAACGCTTTAAAGTCCAACAATTTTATGGATTTTTATTGCAAACCATTTTACGGCTCTCTCTCTCTCTCTCTCTCTCTCTCTCTCTCTCTCTCTCTCTCTCATTCATTCATTATTCAAAAATGATGATTCCCTGCAATACCATCACTCAAATATACTTGATAAATTAAGATTCTGTTTCTCAGTTCGATTGCAAATTCGTGACTTTGGCTTCAAGGGAAAATTGCAAATTTATTGCACCTTGCTACTATGTTATGATCAATGTTTGTTAATGCTTGAATTTAAATTAGCCGTAAGAGAGGAGAAAAGTTTTAAGCACTGTAATTTTGTAAAATATTTTAGTGTAATATTCTAGTTATACTGACACGCAAAAGTTCCCTGAGAATTTTTTCTAGAAAGAATTTTTAGTTTAAATGTAAGTTTAAATAAAAATATCATGCAATTGAATAACGAACATTTAGAAACTCAAATAACTACTTATTCTATC
The DNA here is from genome assembly GCA_034702105.1 of Fuscozetes fuscipes. Lineage (NCBI taxonomy): Eukaryota > Metazoa > Arthropoda > Arachnida > Sarcoptiformes > Ceratozetidae > Fuscozetes > Fuscozetes fuscipes. The sequence continues at coordinate 5,623 of JAQGCS010001227.1, forward strand.
AGCAAGCAATCTTTGGAGTTTTTGAATATGAATTACCCAGACGAAATTAAATGTTTCTTTCGTTAGCGAAGAAAGATTGCTCTTGAAATAAATGTCTGAGAGAACAAAATATCGAATCAATTAGCATGCTCATTTCAAGTTAAATGCGAGCTAACGAAAGCAATAAATGTTTCGTTAAGTTTTCATTAGGTTTTCCTCCAAAGAGGGACTCAGAATAAAAAGCTGTGCTAAAAGATATGACCAAATAATGTCTTTTTGCTCTCTTCTGTTCAAAGTTAGCCGAGAATGAGAGGAGTGGTTGTTCTCACGGTCTCGCACTTGTAGTCGCACTCACACATTTGACAACCAGTGTGCACAGCCTTTGATTGCCTGTGCTCTGTTCTCCTATTTGAATAACGAGTCGACAAAACTGAGCAAAACTTAGGGCTATCGCAATGCCTCTCCAGTTATGATGTCTTTTGCTTAACATCGGCAGAGCCTCCCGGTGCCTGTGACTTCATTGCATGAATATATGCTGTGCTTAGCACACAGAAAGAGAAAACCACTTTGCATTTGGCCACAAGATTTTGGCGCCTCATCCCTGTGTTGGCAGTAAGAAGAAGAAGTGCCGCTAGCGATGAGCCATACGCACAGCACATATGCACCGTATTTATGCAAAAACATTGCAAACTGACGACCAGATTGTTAGTCGGTGTGTGTATCTGTTATGTGCTGTGCCATCACTGGAGAGCCAAACCCTAATCCGCAGAATATTTGCCTCAACTGTCATATCAGATGTCAAATAAAGTTTTCATATATTCAGTGCTTAAGACATGAATTTCTCAATCATTTAATCCAAACGTATATATCATTGGATTAGTATTTTATGTCTTAAGACATCGCATGACTGACGGCTAGTATTCTAATGAAATGTTTGAATAATTGATGAGAAGTTTGTATTTCAATGTCAGCACAGAATTAAAGGACAGAATTCACGAGAAATACTTCGAAGAAAGTATTGATTCTTAGATCACATGAAAAGCAAAAAACTATTTTTCTCTTGAAATTCAAGTTTTTAGTCAGTTCTCAGAGAAAACACACTTTACATGTTATGCTGTGCTGTGAAAGTCTAGTAAAAATTCCTGTCTTGAGGGCTGAGTACTGGTCGCTCACACACTACACACAGCACATAACAAGACTATCGCAATGAAAAGAGACGGCACGCGTTCTCCGACTCTCCTTTTCAGCCCTGGATATACTATTTTGCTTCCGTTCTCATGAGCTTTGCTCACAGACTTTCAAAAATATTCTGAGCGGGACTTTGAGGCAGTGCTTCGGGATATGTGCGAACCCCTCTCCATAACACCACACATAATACTCTTGGATATATTGGTCTCCATATTATGGGATATGGAATTGTTTGACAAATAATAGTGTGAGACCTGAGCTCTTATAAAGCACTACATAATTGAACTAATCATTAGCTCTGCACAGGGCTTACGAAAGGCATTCCGTTAGTGAATGCAGAGTTGAGTAATGGTATGCATTCAATTTGATTGTCAAAGAATTTAACACGAATTTAATTTGTCCTTCGATCAAAACACTTCATTTAATTCAGTAATTAAGATATTAAGACCATTTTTTAATTAGCTGAAAATTACCTTGAAAATCTATCTCGTAGAATAAGGCTTATTTAACAAAATAACCAATCTAACAGGTTAATAATTAATTGTTGGGTAAAATTAAAAGACAATGTAATACGCCAAACTTATTAGCAAAATGCGAGGTCATCTGTATAAATTAATTCTAGTAAAGTTACAGTTTAAAAAGGATTCCATAAAAAATGACAACTTATAAAGTATAAAATTATTAACATTGTAATATTTAGATTGCGTGAACATAAATAGGATATGAATTGTGTGTGAGTCAAGATGCTAGAAAATTATCTTGAATAAAAGTATCGCAAGAGTACCTCTCTTTGAACCAAGTTGATATAGACGGGTTGAATGAGCTTTTTATTTAAGTTCAAAGATTTTATACAGTTTTAAGTTTTGAATTAAATATAAAAATTTTGATAAATAAATGGGCAAAGAATACCTTGCTTACTTTCATGTACAGTAAAGGGCATATAATATTGTATTACAATGTTAAGTTCAATGGAAGCAAAACTCAATACAGATTAGGCAAGTTATAGTAAACAATATGATTACCCCCGAAATGTTGGCCAACACCCGAAGAAACTGGATTGAGCGATTGTGTCATACAATTGCCTGTGAAGGACACCATATAGAGCCATATATTAGATAATTTTATTAAACTTAATAAAATTCATCTTATAAAGAGCCTAAACTGTACCTCATTCAGCCAATACAATATTATATGCCCTTTACTGTATAAGCAAGAATTTCATTAACAAAACAATAAAAATACATTCGTCAATTATACCTTGATGCAATTCGGTCAGTTAAAGTCAAAATGAATACGAATTGTGCGATTAAAGAAAATTGATTACTTGAATAAAATGTAATTGCTGTTTGATATTATAAATAAACCTTGCTCTCAAAACCTAAAGAACTTTTCAAACTAGGCTTTTACTATTTAAACCTATTGGCAAAAACCATTTCAATGACTGATTGCTTCTAGCTGCATAATTTTTTACGTTTAAATTTATTAACTAGGATCTTATTAAGTCAAAAATGTTTCCATTAAAATGTAGACCATTTGGGTCTAACCCGCAATAAATGTGTCTTTTTATAAAACAAAACGATTAATAAAAATATTCGATAAATAATTCACTGGAAAACAGTTCTAATGTGAATTTCATGGAATATATTACCGATGAAAAAATTGAGATCACATTTGATTCGTAAAAACAGAGACCCTCTCCTCTACTCAGACCAGAGGACCATAAATAACAGTCCGGTTCTCACATATGTTTAATAATAAATCCATTTTATATATATAAATGCTGTGTTGTCGCACAGCACTGGAATTTTTTGTGGACTCACTTCACAAATGCCTCAATGTTTGAAGAAAAGAGAAAAACATATAATTCTTCGGCTCAACCTCTAGAGCTCAGGTAAAAAATATTTTCCCACTGCTGTTAAGTTAAAAAAAACCTGTGCTCATCGGCTATAAAGAGGACGGTTAGACGCGTGTGTCTGCGCCCAAAATATTATATTAGATAAGACGTTGAGAGAGAAAGAGAGAGAGAGAGAGAGAGAGAGAGAGAGAGAGAGAGAGAGAGAGAGAGAGATCTGATACTAAACAGCCTAAAAACTCGTGAGCACAGCATATATGGGAACGTGAACTCAGATATTCTGTCGGGCAGTTTATAAACATACACAGAATGAGCCAAAATAAAAAGAGGAACGAGATTTTTGAGGCGAGGCTGCGCTCGTCCTCACCGGTCCTCTCATATAAAAACTGTAATATAAACACAAATTGTTTTTCAATTTAATGATTCGTTGTTTGTTTAGATATTTTGGATTAGTTTGGTATATTTATGGAAGAATTATCTAAGAAACTCATTTTCTCCCTCCTAGAATTATTTTTTGGCGTGTATCTTGCTCAAATTCAATTATTGAGGGCTGACTGTACATGGTATTGGTGTATATGTGAATGAATTTTATATTTGCAGGGATTGCAATCAGACACAGGTGTGGATTGAGTGAGAAAGAGTCGTGGCCCCAATCGACAGACACGGAATCTTGAGGTCTGTCCCACGCGAACAACGCCTGAAAAATAGCGATTTGAGTGCAAATTTGAGAATAAACCGTCACATTTCCTAATGAATAATATATTGCATACATGTTATATATTTTGGTCTTCCCCTCATATATTGGATTTCAGTTGACAATCAATTGACCCCAAATACAGTTATGCCGGTGGGCACAGCATATCGGAAGAATGAGTCGGATCCTTTTGTATTATTGTTATTATTATTGCTTATATACCAATAATTGCTTTAATGGTCGTCCCGTTTGTGATTGTTTGCCAACAAATCCTATTATATATTACTTTATATTATTATTATTACCGTATTTTCACATATCGTGTAATGTTTTGCATGATATCCAAATGACAGCACACTCTTGAGTGTATAAAAGTTTGACCCTGCTCACACACAAAAACTAGAGTTATGACAATTTCCTGTTTATCGTCAGTCAATGTTTAGGGCACTAATAGGCTGTCCATTCATTTGGTTGGCGAAGAGATTCCTCAAATGTTATGATTATTACTATTTTATTATCTATTTTTCGGTTTACAGCCTATAATATACACAATATTTTACTTGTTGTTTGTGGGAAAGTTATTTTTGCTCGTCTAGTATTTCAAATAAATGGATCTTTCTCTACAATTTTTAAGGGGAAATTCACATTACAGAATGTGCTGTGCTCTTAGATATTCACTATTGATTAGGCGGACTTTGATTGATGCAATTTAGCGTTTTTTTTCGCTGATTTAATGGGAAATAGTTATACAACTAATGAAAAATTTGTTTGTTCTAAATATTGAGTGCACTTTTGAAAAGCACAGTTCACAGCATCGGTGTCTTATTCTGTGCAATAAATTACATATGGTCAGGTGGTCGCTTCTGCTATTCGTATTTTATCTAGGCTAATCTCCAAAACGCCTTTAATTGCAGTTTTTAGATCACTATCTGTTCATTTAGTTTGAAATGTTTCGGTTGACTTTTGACTGATTCCAGCGATAATTCGCTTGAATTATAAGCTATTTTTGAGAATGTTTTTAAATAGCAGTGATCATGCAAATTTTTACATCTGTGGGTGGCCTTAATAACTCTTGAAAGCAGTGAAATTAATTCATCATGCCTATTTTTGCGGATTGACCGTAATTTTGATTCAACTTGTTGACATTAAGGTGATTTATTTGAAATTGATTTTGATTGATTAAGTTCCTATATTTGATCTTGTTATTCCAATGTATGATATATTTAAATTCAAAGCTGATTTCATTCGAATAAGTTTGAAATTGAATTAATTCTTAAGACGAAAAATAAACTTTGGTTTCATTCAGTGAACTATTTTTGAATTATTTTCTAAAAATATTTATTCAAAATCTTTGAAAACATATTATTCTATAGATTTTGAAGAAGAAAAGGAAGAGAAAAATAAATTTCGAATTAAGTATCAGTCCATTGATGGCAAGAATATATTCGGATCAGTTTTGAACTCACCCTAACAAAAGTCGAGAGAAATTCTATTTATGTTCGCAAAAAATATCTATTTTTCATCGAAGTTCAGCAAAAAAAAAAAATCAATTCAATAAACATTTTTTATGAGAGAAAACGCTTTTTACGGATATTATTGTGATTTGAATACAATATGAATACATTAGCGGTCAGTCCTTTGCGTGAGTGAAAGGTCCGGTGGAGTTCCAGTGCAGTTGAGTTGAGCCATGCACTAAAAAATAAGTCTTCTATTTATGTAAAAAGTATTGTGCTCTTGGCCACTCACTGTATACTACACAGCACTGGATGGACAGACAGTCCATTTGGGTCACTCCGCATAAGAATTACTTAAAATATTCTTTTATTTATTATTAGAAAAGAAGTCTTTTTTATTATCAATATTTTTGGCCGATTGACAGAAATAAGTAGTCAATAGACTAGTGATCCCAACTGTCCTTAACTACTATGGGCTGGTATTAGAGGCCAACAGAGTTTGTGGGGTCTGAGCGCAAGAATTTTTGATTTATTTCAAAGAATTATTTATATTTGAAATTAATTATGGTTTAATTGTTTCATCCATGTATTCTTCGGTGGTATTTGGAGATAATTTTCTTCTCTAATCACTGTTTTAGACATTAATCAGTAGAAATAGTAATTAAAATTCTCCGATAGTTTGACCGGGGAGAAAATGCAATAGTTTTTAATACACGATTATCATTGAATCGTAATTACTGGTAATTTGAACCTGATATCAATTTTCTCAGGTTTAGGTAATATTTGATTAACAACTTTGATAAATGTCTATTTATTTTGAAAATCTCGAGCTTTGGCTCAGAGGCTCGAGCTTTGGATTTAGTTTTAGCACTAGTGGGGTATTTTTAAATGGAAGTTAAGCTCTCTTTAGTTCACTATCTTATTATTGAACAACAAATGGACAAAAATACCTTTTTTAGAGCCACAAAAATATGCTAGAACATGCGACCGACCTCACAGTACAGCATAATATGAGCTAAAAAATAGTAGTAAACCTTTTCTTCCTTCGAGTAAAAACTGTAAAGCAATGCACAAAATGCAAATGTATTTGACTGTCATATAGAAGAGTGGCCCAGAATTCTATGATTGAGGCACTGCTTGTCCGGTGCCGACAGTGCCTGTGCTCTTGCACTCTGTTGTGACCCAATAGTGGCTATTAAGTGACCCAACAGATTGACAATAAGTGCGATAAAAAAGAAGGAAAAATTCATTCATAATATGCAACACAGAATTGAATGCACAGAATAAGAGAGGACTCAGAAGAAAATTGTATACAATTTATGCTGAAATACATAAAAAACAAATTCCAGGTATGATTGAAAAACATGTGCCGGGAGTTGAGATGTGCTGTGCTTTCAAGATGTAAATGACAACAAGAATTGAAGGAAAGTTATAGAAAAATAAAAAGCATTTCTCTTATGATTTGTTGTCAACAAGTGTTGTGTATTATAGTCATATCGTGTGGATGTGTGCACACCTTTGCCTCCCTGTCCACAAATTGACAGTAGTGTCTGTTCCCCTCCAACTCACTAATGGACACATATTAGGGCTAACACCAGAGGTACACAATTGAGCACCTGATGAACTATTCATACCATTGACACCACTGTTATATTAAATACATTTTTCTGACATAAAAGTGAATTTTGGGCTCAGAATATGTGATGCCTTTTGACGTGAGGTTTGACTGAAGTGTCCGTCCGTTTCAGTGAATTGTGTGAAAAGAAAGTTTACTTTTTATTATCCAAAAGAAAAACTTCACAAAAATATACATAAAAATCTAAATTTATTGCAAAAAATAAATCATAGATTTTGTGTCGAAATTCAAACAAAATTTTGTAAAACATTTTCATTTATTTAATGTTTAAAATTATTTATTACTTTATTTTTGGTTAAGATTAAAGAATATTCTGTTTGTTGTATGGCTTTCCCATAAATTTCCTCTTTTTGTCCCAAAATTATAGGGAATGCCTTCGAAAAGACATTTTAATGGATTTCCAATTTTAATGTATGGCCTGAAAGCAAGCATTTAATCCTTTCATAAAAATAATGAGTTTTTAAATATTATTGACTTTTCTATAATACAAAGACTTTTTGTGTGAAAACTCATGAAAAGAGTTAAAAGAATTTTAAGAGAAAACCATTTTCTTCACAAACAATGGGAAATACGTTCTGACATTTTTCCCGTGAATTTTGAGAGAACTAGTAATCAATTATATTGATTGAGACAAATATGGGTTGAAAGGCAATTATATGTTAACCAAATTACGACCACAAAAAACTCAATTAACAGCACTGGATATGAATGATAACAGTCCTGAGTGCGGAGGACTCGACTCGGAGTCACATTTTCAATGATTCTAATGGGAATTCTTTTAAATTTTCACTCAAACGGAAGAGTGAGCGGAGAGAGAGAGAGAGAGAGAGTTGATGTGAATTCCAGCGAAAAGTAGTGATGTTTTGAGCGATAATATTATTTTGTATTGAAAGTGAAACACACCTTAAAATATTGGCTGAGCTCAGCATGAATTTCCCATCAAAAATCAGTTGTGGGCTCTTTTTACAAGAGGAGTGAGTGAACACTGGATCAGCTAAATGAGAGCTAGTTATAATCTGAACCGTTGTCAGGATAGACATCAACTCACTTTTGAATTCAACATTGAAATTCAATTTCAATTATCTTAATCCTGATTTATTATCTTGATACTCTAAAAGGTTTTTAATAGAAGCTAGATTCAACTTAATGATTAGATAATCTTGTATGAATGTCAACCTTCAGAGTGGATACCTTGCTCACTTCTAATTAGTTGAATGGCGAGTGCGTGAGTGTAGACTAAAATTGTAGCTCAACTCAAAAGTTTAGGACAAAGGATAGGCATAAGTAATAAAAGTGTAGTAAAAGTGAAAGTCAGTCCCGAAAAGTGAGTCTATCCTAAGGACAGGACGTTTAGGTTAAAGAAAATGTGAGAGAAATATGAATTTGTAATTAACTGCAAACAAATCACTGAGTTTTCCGCTTCGCCTCGAATTCAACACAAAATGTTTAATGACTTTTGCACTTCTCTGTCAGTCGTCCCTCTCTTTCCTTCTATTATTTCCTTTTCTTATGTGTTGTATACCTTTCACTCATTCCTCTGTCACTATATTTGTCCTTCAATTTTAAGGGAACTGACTTTTCTTTTGCACGTGCGAACTTATGCTGTGCTCACAATATGACTGTGCGCTCAGAGAAAATAACGAATAATTTTCATGAGAAGGATATTGTTCTCGAGTCTAATGGTTTGAGAAAAAGTTAAAGAAATTCTTTTGGGAAATATATAAGAGTTCCGAAAGTAAGCGAAAGCACAGAATGAGTGAAACTGAAGTAATAATAATGTTTTACAGCTTTTTGTTTAGCTGTCGGTCTATGGAATCGCAAAGTTTCTCTTATAGTGCAAAATATAAGTGTGTGCTGAGGACAGCCCTTCCGTATTCTCATCTGTCCGTCTGATTATAATAGCCTTTTGGTTAATGTCTTTTATTAGCGATATTTTCGCTCTTTTTTTCGAAACCTTCTGTTTTTAGTGTTATTTTTACAACTTTGTTGTCAGAACCGTTTGCTTTTCATTCTCACAACAATTCTCTCTCTCTCTCTCTCTCTCTCTCTCTCTCTCTCTCTCTCTCTCTCTCTCTCTCTCTGAGTCTAAAAATAAAGTATTATTTACTAAAGTTTTTGCGTTCAGTTAATGGCCCTAAAAGTCAGACATAAGTACTCTTTGTTTTAGTTTTTATTCAGAGGTTTTTGTGTTTTTTAGCGCCACTTGTAATGGTTGTACTAATACTACACTAAATAGGGATGTGCTCTCATGTATGGCCTGATGTGTGTGCACTTCATTTTAGTCGGTAGTTAACTATTAACTCAATCAGAGCCGAAATCAGTGGTAATAAGTTATGTTTGACTTTTGTTATGCCTTTTGTGTTGTGTTTTGTTTTTCATTTGAATGCCTTTTGAAACGTCTGTTAAGAGTTGTGAACCATTTCTTGGAATTCCTTTATTTTGTGTCTCAACACAACAAGAGAGAGAGAGAGAGAGAGAGAGAGAGAGAGAGAGAGAGAGAGAGAGAGA
>JAQGCS010001228.1:0-14932 GCA_034702105.1 Fuscozetes fuscipes
CTCTCTCTCTCTCTCTCTCTCTCTCTCTCTCTCTCTCTCCTCACATATACACTCACACTAGTTTGCAAGTACAGTTCAATTGGGTGGAATATCTGGCGAAGGAGTTGAGTTTATAGCGTAATATTTTATTTGTGGACATTTGAAGGAATTGTTTGTCAGAATCAATGGTAATATCGATTACATGTCATTTAGAAGTGTAGTAATAGTTTTAATTTGACTTATGTTTAATAAAATTGATGTTTAGTGCAGTCACTGAACACATGAGAACTAAAAATATTGCATTAATGAAGACTAGGCTTTCAATCAAATAAGTGCTTCAATAATATGTGAGTTCTTTTAATACAAGTCATAGGGTTTGCAAAGTTATGCAATCATTTGACGGCTTATATTGAATCGCATTAATGTCTGTCATCAAAGTCTGTGCTGTATTTCATCCCAACTGTTAACTCGTTTAATGTGTTGTGCCGTCGGCTCTCACTTTACTCCTGTTTTTATCTTTTTATTATACTTTTTTCATCGACTAAATTGATGTCTATTTTTGTTTATTTTTTTATGAGTTAGTGTTTAAGTCAATCACTTTTAAGATTAATCGCTATTTAATCGACAAATACTTCAACTAATGCTAGATTTCCGAGAATTTTTCATTTGAAAACAGAGATACCAAGTTCAGTTAAGCATTCCTACTCAAATTGAAATTCTCATAACATTATTCCTTAATAAGAAATAGTGATTTCATTAAATAAAGTAAAACATCTTGCTCAATCATTTATTGCAGAACGGTATTTCGAAATCCAACCAATTTCTGAGTTTTCAATCTTTTGAAATCAAATAAAAATTTAAGAGTAGGCATAAGCAAGGTCATATCATTGCAATCAACCTGAAAATTCTTCAAAATCTCTCCTTATCTGTGCAAAAGTCAATCTAAAACAAATTCTTTGCAGGGATAACTCAATTTTGACGATAAATTAAATAAAATTCAAATATTTCTTAATAGGAAACAAAACTGATTGTAAACAAGATTAATTTTCTATTATTTGTCATATTTGTAATCATTTTGAGTCTGAATTCAATTCAATAATAAAATACATCCAAAACTAGGGCTTGACTTTCGTGCATAGAATAAAACAGAATATGCATATGAGGGTCGTCTATCGATTTTGTAATATTCAAAAACACAGTTTATAATATAATATAATATATTTTGCAAACTCTTTGATGGCCTATATTTTAGGCCAAAAGAAAGCATTCTTTCCTCAAACATATAATTCATGTGTTTATGTATTTTTATTTTTGATTCGAAACAATTTCTATTTTTCAGTAATAATTTGTCAAATATTGTAATACAAACAAAATTCTTGCATTTATTACAAGAGAGCGATAAGTATTCTCTATTCTGTATAATAGCTATGATTTTGAAGTCATTTAGAAAAACGATTTTGTGGAGAATTTGCGCTTAAATTACCGGAAAATTCGTTTCGTTTGGAATTTAGTCTAAATAATAAATTCACTAATAAGTCAATAATAAATTGTAGCCATTTTCTCTTTAATTCAACCATTTATTTATTCTATTCAATTGATTAGTGATGCTCAAGGTCTACTCAGTTAAATATTTATTGTAACTTTAAATTTAAATGTTCTAGCTATTTTCATCTATTTCATGAAATAACTTGACTAATGGTACTAACTGGCAAACTACTACTGCATATTTTTTATTCACTTTTCCATATTTGACACTAATTTATAAAAAGTTATTAGAAATTAATGAAAATAAAGTTTATTTCCGATATTATTATAATATTTTGATAAATAGATTTAATTTTAATATATGTTTAGTTCAAACCAATGGATTCCAAAAATAATTGTTGAATAATAGAACTGAAGGATGTTTTATCTGCGAAAGGGTTGGCCTCCATATCTGCACCTGCAACCATTTCTGGTAACGGGTCGTCAACAATAAATTGATTGCGTTTTCCTTTGAGAGCGTCTGAGTCCGGATGAATGACGAGTCGATTTCGAAGTCGGTCCTTACGGATCCTTTCTCTGTGTATTTTCTCCTGAATAGCTCTGTTGGGAAGACCCAAATGCCTTTCACTTGACTGAGGATTAGCATCTTCAATGTTTTCGGTTTCTTCTTCAGGTAATTCTTCTTCGGTGGATTCAAAAGCACCCTCTGGTGCTTCAAATTCTTGTTGCTCTGTTGAGGTTTGACCACCAGTTTGTCGTTTTGAGAAACCTGTTCTCATATCATTAATTCCGGTGGGTTTACCTAAAAACACAGGTCTCATATGATGAGAACCGACTGGATCTGACGAATCTCCATCGGGACCCGCTCTACGACTTCTGATATTGAATGGAAGGCAATTGATTGCAGTGATGGTAACCAAAGCCGACACAAAAAGAAACAAAAAATTCATTTTCGAAAAATCAAAATATATTTATTACTAAAATATTCTCAAAAGTACTAAGAATTTGTGAGTTTTTAACATAAAATAAGAGCCAAACATATATCAAATGAATGCAAACTAACAATAGTTAGTGAGACAGCCCTTCATCTCATAAGTTGCTCATAAAATGTTAAAGTTTTGATAGTTTAAAATCAATGTCCGGTTTTATATCTACTAAACGGATCAATAATAGCGACCCTTTTTACCACTGATTCACACAAAAGATTGTTTATAATAAATGTGGAAATCCTTATTAAATGGGATTTGGGTCAACTCACCGGTCAATTGGGAAAACACACAAATTCTTAATATTTTGTTGTTTTCTAAAGTTTTAATGAATTAATTTGAAAATTGTCACACTTTTAGCAAATAACCAGAAAATAATTGAATGAATTTTAAGCCTTAATAATAAATTTATTTTATTTGTAAATTTTATAATCATTTAAATTTCGAGATAATTTCATAAATTCTTTTTCTGTGAGTTTTCTTCTCATCTCTAGTCTGGGATCCGTTTGAGATAATTGCGAACAATTGTAAGACTCTCTTATTTTAATCATAGATTCCATATAAGTATCCATTAGTTCATATCTGGAAACACTGGTCGGATGAGTGGACAGGAAGTCAAGACGTTTGGTATTTTCATTAGCAGACATTTTCATCCAGAAAGCACTGCCTTCTCGCACATCATAACATGCTTTGGCCATAAGCGCCAGACCAACAAAATCAGCTTCAAATTCAATTGATCTCTGCTTTGGAAGAACGAAAAGACTTCTTACAGCGAGACTACTGCCTAAAATCCCAACCATAGCCTTAATCGGATAAAATCGAATCCATAACAAGAGAACAGCACAAGAGATGAGAGCGTTCACACAAACCTCTTGACTCATCTTTCAAAGATTAATAGTAATAAATGTCTAATTAATTTAAAAACAATTACCATTTCTTTTCCGTGAACCAAAAGTGTGTGGGACAATTCATGGGCTAAAATAGCAGCCAATTGGTCGTCGTTATCACAATCTTTTACAATACCGGAATAGACGAATATCTGTCCCGTCGGCAAAACAAATGCATTCGATGTATGCGAAGATCTGATCACATAAACGGACCAATTCTTGTTCGCTATTTCCTCAAATTCTTTGTTAGAATCTAATAGTCTCCGGGCAATCCTATGAACTCTTTCAGTGATGGAATGGTCTGCGGCTAGAATTCGATCCTTATATGCATTGATAAACATTTTGTAGAGCAAATCACTTATTGGTTCGTAGTCTTCTTTACTAAAAATTACGAATCTTTTACGTTTTGTGAGCGGAGTTTCTTCACTGAATCTGTGGATAACTGCAGAGGTAGCTCCACCAATAAGGCCGACCACTGAAATTAATTTGTACTTGTTATCAAATAACCAATTCTTTATGATCTTGTTGTCCATATATCTCAAATAAGGCCATCGTCTCTGAATATATCGCCCTACAAGAAGACCAGCCATCGGCGCGATTTGACTCATTATTATTATAGCTGTTGAATGAGAATGTCTTTTAGAGTTAAGAGTTTGGTTCTTATCAAATGGTCTCCAAATGAAATGCAAATTATTTTGCATTAATTGAATTCTTTTATGACTTTTGATAACTTGTGATCCGAATGAAGAATATCTGCCTTTAATTAAGAGATTCATAACTAAAAAAATAATATCAAAACAATTACTTTCTATAACTTTTGAATTTCAAAATTGGAATCAATGCTATTCTCGCACTTCATTAGTAAAGTATTCATTCAATTAGTAAATTAATTATAAAATAGTAATGTTTAGAACAAATACTCAAATTACACTTCAAAAGGACTTTTATGATAAGAAATGTATTTTTGAATATTTTTCGAATAAACATATTTTAAATGAGAATTTATATGAATTGTTTGAAACAAATTAATAATTTATGAAAATAGAAATCGATTCAATCATTTCATAAAGAGTTTTGTGAGCGGATACGAAAAGACGGCGCCCAACAGTATGATCGCTATTATATTGGAGACGACCAGAGCGATGAGGACAGATATGCCATACTTGTACTCAGCGAAGTGTATAGTATTTTGCGGCCACGGCTTGAAAGCTGGCGCTGTTGACATGTTGGGCGCTGTTGGCAAGTTGGGCGCAGGTTGTTTTGGGATTAGCTCCTCAACCTCTCCAAACAATGAAACCAGGGAAGGATTTAACGTCAATTTTGATTCGGGGACAATTGTATTTGGTCTGGGATTGATTTCTCCTGGAATTTCTGGCACTTCTTCGTCATTGAAATCTTCAAGTACTGGCTCTTCTGCAGGCGGTCCCGTCCATTGGGCTCCTCGTTTTACTTGTGCTGCTTTCCCCGAATTCTGACAATCGATATAATCGATTGCAAACGAAATGATCAAAAGGTTTGCCACAAAACTAAGAAACAGTTCTCTTCGTTTGATAATCATTTCTAAGATTGAAATTCCAAAGAAAATAAAAGTAATTCTAAACAAAGTTGTGATCAAAGCTCGCACTTAACCACAAAAATAGTTATTAAAACTAAATATTAACGAATTTTAACATTAAATGAATTAATATTTTGAAAGCAATAGAATGTCTTCGAAAAAAAGTTCAAAGAGAGTCCGCAAACCCGATGCCATCATTCTTGACATCGAAGGCACAACAACTGACAGTACATTCGTAAGAAAGACATTATTTCCAGTGATTCGAAAAAATTTTGAAAAGTTTTTGGACGAAACTTATGACTCGTCCGACACTAAAGACATGATCGTAAGACTACGACAATTGCAAAAATCAGGAGCTCTTCAAGGAATGCCTACAATAGTGATCGGCAATAAAGAACAGGTGATCCGTTCTTTGAGCGAAAATCTAAAGTGGCAGATGACTAATCATATTCTGACCTCTGAGCTAAAGATTTTAGAAGTTATGTGTTGGCATTGGGCGTACCAGAACAATCTGATCCAGGCTCACATCTATGACGACGTCTCTCCCAGTCTTCATGAGTGGAAAACAAAGTTTGGTCTCAAAATCTATGTCTTCTCTTCTGGTATAGCATTGGCTCAGAAGTTGTTGTTTGTGAATACAATTCACGGAAATATTTATCCATTAATTGAGGACTTTTTCGATTCGACTATCGGTTTGAAGACAGACGTCGAGAGCTATAAACTTATTTCTAACCGAATCGGTATCGAAGTCAACAAATTATTGTTTATAACCGACGATCCAAAGGAAGCCAAGGCTGCCCTCAGTGCTGGACTTCAAGCCATTGTTATAAAAAGGTCTGGAAATAAAGCAACCGATCAGTTCCCAGACATTCCTAGAATTAATTCGTTTAAAGAAATCAGATCTTTTCTCATTTGAGTTTTGTTTGAATCTAATGTAATGTCTGATTGAAATAATTTCTACTTTAAATAAAATATGAATTTTATCACAAATTGTGTCCAAACAAGAAATGAAACAAAAGTTAATTCACTAAAAAAGCAATTAATAGGTTGTTATACGAAAAGTGCGGCCAATAATTACCAGAACAGTTCAGAACAGTTATGGCAAAAGTTGTCACACGAGTTGATGAGACAGAGATTCGTATTTCGAGTTTATTTTCAGTCAACACTCGAGTCATTGAACTCAAAGAGAAATTATTTGTGTCCACAGTTTTATTGAGTAATAAACAAATTTCGATTCCAATAAGTTTTGTCATCTCTTAAGTGATGTATAATTGGTTTGAAATTAAATTAATGCTAACATTCCTGACATTCGCAGTCATCTCTTCATATATTTCTCAGGTATTTCTCAATTTTGGTTTTGTTTGCACTTATTGTGACTCTCTTTCAAATCACTGATAGTTTTGAGCAACTTTTCAAAGACTGAACTTTTAAACTTTTACTCAATATTTAATATTTTATATGACCTTTCATCAAAATGTGTTGCAAGTTCAATCTTTATGTGTTAACCTTGAAATTTTCAATTGTCAAAACACAAAACATAGTTTTGATAATTTGATTATTAGCTATTAGATCATTATAGCAATTATATTTCTGCTTGTACATAGTATTTTCATCAAGAATGTTAACCTTGAAAATTTACTATTGAAAAAAATATTGAAGGTTAAGTTAGTTTTGTTGTAATTGTCAAATAGGTTGAGTCAAATGCTAACTATTTGGTTGAGTTCGATGTCTTGGAATTCGTGAACAGCAACGGAAGGCTATTGAATGGCAATTGTTGCAGTGGTTATAAGTCAAGTGGTCTGTGCCGAGGTGGTAATGCCACATGCAGACCCTACTGGAAGATTTGTATTTCCGAACAGCAAAACAATAGCAACAATACGGCAATAATTATGCCTAAAGAGCGAAGAGATGAGCAAAAGCACAGCCCAACCACTAAAAAGCCGTCAATGATTAGGAACTTCATAAACAGGTAAGACTTGAATCTAATAAATATTAATCAAATCTCTGATTTCAAAGTTAATAAAAATAATTTGCAATCAAAGAATATTCGGGTCGTCTTCCAATTCCTCAGCCGATAGCAAGAAAGGCGGAAACCCTAAAGCATTCAACACTTCCGCCACTTCGTGTTCAATAGCCTTCTGGACAACCAATACCTTAACGAACAACTCTCTGCCCATTAGTCTGAAAACAGTCATTAACTCTAAAAAGTTGTTCAATAACTCAATGGAAGCGCTCAAAAAGAAACGGATCTTGATTTTAGTGGAGGTTTGGCACAAACAAAAGCCCGACACTAACGACAAACTCATCACAAGATATGTTGAAACCAAAAATGTTTCGATTGAGACAAATAGTGTCAACGAAATGGAGTGGCACTACAGTGGAAAGACTCAAAAGAGGAATAACTCAACAAATGTTCAGTTTATGTTCAGATGGAGGATATCCCAAACATTCGCCGATTATCTCAACTCATCAATTGATAGCAAGTGTCCCAATGGCTGGAAAGGAGACAATTGTGAAGTACCCGTTTGTATGGAGTCATGTCATCCATCGCATGGGTTTGAAAGCACTTTGAAATTAAAATTAAGTAACAAAACATTGAATCGTTTGACAGGTATTGCGAACAACCAGGAAAATGTCAGTGCAAGTTTGGTTGGACAGGACTTAATTGTGATTATTGTATGACAATACCCGGCTGTCAACATGGCTTCTGTACTAAACCGATGGAATGTAAATGCGAAGAGGGATGGACCGGAATGTTTTGCTCTATTCGTAAGTTAAAACGAATAGGAGTTCCATAAAATTTGATAATTGTTTAAACTCTAATTTAAAGCCAAATGTAAAGAAGGATGTGATTCCAAAAATGGTGACAAAAGACATTGAAAATGTTCATAAATCTAATTTTAAATCTGATAATTAGGCTATTGTTCAGTTCCGGGCGAATGCAAGTGTCGATTCGGGTATTCGCTCATAAAATCAATTAAATGATTAAATATTAAAGTAATTTGTTTCTCAAAGATGGGAGGGAGAGAACTGCAGTAACTGCTCAACACTTCCGGGTTGTCAACACGGCTCGTGTGTAGAACCTCTTGATTGCAACTGCAATGAAGGATGGGATGGAATGTTCTGTTCCACACGTAAGTCAAATCTCATAAAAATTATTTAATAGTTGATCACTAATTGAATCGCACAGCCATTTGTTCCAATGGTTGTGATATTCGGCACGGATGGTGCAGACGTCCCAAAGAGTGTCGATGTAAACTAGGCTTTAAAGGTCCGTCTCATTTAATCTTTTGCTTTACATAAAAATAAACGGTATTCGATAGGCGCTAACTGCACAGAATGTGTTCCATATCCTGGTTGTGAAAATGGGTCGTGCAATGAAGATCCCTGGACTTGTGACTGTCAACCCGGATGGGGAGGTCTAACCTGTTCCGAGAGACTGGACTGGTGCGACAAAAACTCAAACCCATGTCAAAACTTTGGTACCTGTATAAATGTAGAAAAAGTAGAGGGAAGTTATCTCTGCAAATGTGTAGTCGGGTATACGGGCAGACACTGCCAACTATTGCAAAACTAAAGCCATATCTTATTATTTATTTGTTTAAAATAAAAATCTATTTATTTATTTTCATTCTTTTCTTGCGTTTCATTATTTTGTTTTTGTTTTTTCCTTTTGATTCTTGGAATGATAGTCCGCCTCTTCACGGGTTTATTTAATAGGGCGTCGTTATCTATCGGATCGATAACTGTTCCCATTTTGGTGATAACTTTGGGTTCAGTCAATTCTCTAAAAGCTGTCTCCGGATTCCACGTTCGGCCGATCGGTAATCGAATGCTTTTCTCGTACTCTTCAACATTTTTGAAGGGAAACGGAAGGGAACTGACCTACAATTAGGAGAATATAAAATGATTTAATTGCAACACAGAATTGAATAAAAGCTTACTCTATATTTGGCGATAATGTCGTCCTTTTTCTCTGAAATGATAACATTACCCAATTTGCAGTCCTTTCTGGGCTTCTTATTTGCTTTAACTGTGAATTTCTTAACTTTTCTTTTACTTGGCTTAAGACCAGTGCCGCCCCAGGTTCCCCAACCAGGAAGATGAAGATTGATGTCTTTTTCGCCTTCATTTTCAATTTTGTTGATTTTCTCTTTCTTGAAGTCATTGATGACATCGTCGTCAGCGAACGCTTCCGACACTAATTTCTTCTGTTCATTATCTGAAACGTCATCAGATTCGTCGATACTCTCGGCTTCAGAATCGAGTTCTGTGACCATATTTGGAAACGAAGACTTGAGTTTATGAGCTTTTATGGAAATGAAGTCATTCGGATCGATCTGAACGTCTTTTTGGGTTTCAATTTCTTCTTCATTAGGTTTCGATTCTTTTGTTTGGGACACAGTATTTGACAAAATATTTATTACTTCTTCATCTGATTCTTCATTAAGTTGTCCAATAGGACCGGATGTTTCGTAATTGATGGCTTGATCTTCAGGTTTTTCTTGAGGTTCTTGTATTAGTTGAGGCTTTGGCTGATTCTTTTGTCCGCTTTTTAACCAAGGATTATAATCTGCGGGCAAATCCTCAAATTTGTTATCCGTATTCTTTTTCGAATCTTGGTTTTCATTTTCGTCTTCAGAATCACTTTCATCGACATTATTATCGTTAACTTCTTCGTCGGTGTCATTATTTTCTCTCTTTTGGAGTAATTTCTGACTGATTTGTAACTGTTCTGAGAGAGCAATGCGAGCGCTCTCATCATATTTGGATCTTAACTTTAGATGTTTAGCCCATTTGCCAGTGTTTTTATGCTTAAGAGAAGCCCTTTCCAATGCTCTCAATTTATCCAATTCTTGGAGTTTATCGATAGCTGTTTGCGGATCCGTTTTCTTACTTTCTTCGAACTCTTGGAGGCTTTTCTTCAGTTTTTCTTTCTTTAGTATTCTGTGATATCTCTTGCTTTTGATCTTTGATTGTCTCTTGAGTTTAACCTCTTGATAGCTGAGAAGAGCTCTCATTTTCTGAAGTTCTTTATGTCTGATTATGGCCTCTTCTAAACTCATAGCTTTCAAAATCTTCTCTTCGGCGACAGTCAGTGCCTTAGTGTCCGTCATTTTATTCTCGGATTTGTTCAACAGTTCCGCCACTTCTCTCTCTAACTTAGTTTTGGGCTGAAAGTGCTGAACGGCTTCTGTGGCCGGCATTAGTTTGAGTGTCTCCTGTTTGAGAGGGAACTGCAGTTGTGGTGCATTTCTGTTGGCCTCTACTATAGGATCCCATTTCTCTAATGTCTTTTTACTCAAATTATAGTTGACTTTGCGTTTGATGAGATCCGCCGCCGGCTTCTCAAGCGGTGCGTCCATAATATGCTTTTTATGCCAGTGCTTCAACTTTTTGAGGCCACCCGTCGTTTGCTTCACATTCTTCAATAAGTCGTTTATTGTCAACTGTTCCCTACTCTTTGAAATATTGAATTCGTTGACATCTTTTTTGGACTCAAAACGGGTTGCCTTCCATTTGAGAGACTTGTGTTTGTTTGGGTCCAACTTAGAGATATCCTTCAAGAGGTTTGAGTGGTGAACGTCTTCGTCACTGTCATTGTTGTTGTCTTCGGCTAACAATTCGTTATCTACTTTAACGAACTCTTCGCTGTCGGACTCCGCCAATGGTTTAATTGATTTCAAGAACTTAGACTTCATTTTCAGATATGACTCATTGAGGATGTCTTCAAAAATAAGACAAAAATCAAACCATTTTTATGAGAAATAAAAACACGTTTTGGTTGAAAACATCGCAAACTTTTTGAGTCATCTGTCGGACAATACTTCAGTTGATTTCTGTATAACTTTTGTGAAAATATTTGCAAAAAGTATACAAAAGTGTAAACCAATGAGAAATTGATATTCAGTTGAGTTTACAAACAGTAGTGAAAGTGAAACAAACCCTTCAATGGATGTAATAATTGTTTGTAAACAATGAGTGAAACTATTGACTGAATTGTGATAAAAGTGATGATTAAGTGATTAAACAATGATTTGACGTTTGAGACCACAGTCTTCGTCATCAAACACTCAAATAGTACACAACCTGTGAATCACTTAATCATTACAATCATTACACATCACCTTTGAGTGTACTCTCGAGCATCGGCCACCAATACAATGCTTCCAGGAATCGGTGTCTTCGGTTCTGGCCAATTAATCCGCGTTTTAGTGGCGTGCCTTCGCGCCAAAGGCTTTAAAGTGGAAGCTATTTGGTCTCATAGTCTGGAATCGGCTCAAGAAATGGCCCGCGAGCTCGATATCAAACTGGCCACAGATGTTATCGATCGGGTGCTGTTGGAGTCATCAATTCAACTAATAGTGATCGCCTGTCCGCCACACCTTCACGAACAGATCGCTACAAAGGCATGCGGTATAGGAAAGCATGTTCTCTGTGACTGTCCTCCTGCCATGTCCTTCGAGCAGATGATGGCTATGAAGAGCGCGGCCCTAAACTATCCAACTTTGATAACAATTCTTTTCAATACATTGAGATTTTTGCCCGCATTCGTCAAAATGAAGAAATTGATTGCCGACGGATATATCGGACAAATAAATGTCATTAATTGCAATGTTTTCGGAGATTCACTTCAGGGTATTCCCCATTTGTTTGACTTGTTTTTCAACTCAACTGATTTTCTTTTTTTTTGTAAAGGAATGGATAGTTATTCGATAAGTTGTGATGAGTTGATGGGCGGCGGACTTCTGTCAAATATAGGAACTCATATAATAGACATAATAAGTTTCGTGACCGGACTCAGAGCCAAACGAGTGAACGGAACCGTTAAAAACTTTTGTCAACTCAAAGATAATGGTATTCTTTAAATATCTGAAGAGAAGTAGAGCTCTATTTTCTTTATCTTAGTTTTAGGTTTGCGTCGAATAACTTCTGACGATTTCGTGACATTTCAGATGGAAATGACGAACAGCAGAAGTATAGCTAATGTGACACTAAATTCTCATTATTTCGGACAATTGACTCACGAAATACTGATCTGCGGTTCAAAAGGCTATTTAGTCTGTCGTTTCGGGGATCTGTTCGGTCGTCTCACGTCATCCACTAAAGAGGAACTACTGTTCGCCGACAGCGATGACATGAGTGATAACAACATTACTTCTTTAAGTGCCAAAAATATTCTACCAAAGCCTTACGGCAGAGGACTTTGCAGGATGCTGTCAGCTCTGAAGAACGCCTTTCAGTGTTCTCCAGACGAACAGATCCCAAACGGAGAAAATGGCCGTAAGAACGAAGAAAAGATCTTTCATTGGGCTAAAGAAGCGGTGAGTTTGGCCTCTAATTTCGAGGACGGACTCTATATTCAAGCAGTGATCGAAGCCATTAAGTTCTCCTCAAAGAATAAGGAGTGGGTTCGCATTAAATATGACTAACTTTTTAGTTAAATTCTGATAATTGTGTCTATTTATGCCTTAATCAGATATTTATGAAATGATCTGATATTTTGAATAATGTCTAGTCATCTAATGTTTGTTTACTGTATTTGTTTCGTCACATATTTCAAGCATTTAATTAACATTTAAAGCATTTAAAACTTCACGACTCATATAATGATATATAAGAATATTTAATAACCATTTGTAGGCCAATGAATCAGTGCTCACGAGCTTTGCTTTCGTTTCTGACATCAATTCCATTCCCTTTTCGCTGATTAATATTTAATTGATTTTAAAATTGAAGGAAAACTTTGAGAATTATGAGGAATGGCTGACAATACTGATTAGAAATTTACTAATTATTTAGTTATTACTTCTTTAATATACATATCCTTTCCCTTCTGGTCAACCCTCAAAGCATTCATAAAATTCGATGAATTTTTCAGATAATATTAACTGAAAACTAGTTTTCGGTTCAAATATTTGCTTTGAAAGCATATAAATATCTCGAATTTCATTTTTGGTTTGGGTTTGAAATCATAGAAACGATTTTTTCGTTTCTAAGATAACATTTGAAAATATTTGACTAAACACTCAAAATATAAGTTATCGCAGGATTTCCTCACAAACTTTAAGATAATAGGTTTAGTCTTATGGTTCGCACATTTCAGCTCTCAATGCAATTATAGCTTCAAATGCGAAGAATATTCGCAAACTTGAAGACATTAATTAATGTCATAATTTGATTGACATTTCTGTCAAATATGGATCAAAAGGAGAACTACTTACAACTCAAGCGTTCAATTAATGAGTTTTGGGTACATTTTTTCCTTAATTTGTCTGAAGAGACATATCCTTTATTCAGTCAAATGCAAAGTGTTTGAGATTTTATTAATATTTTTCTCAATTTATAATTTGCTGCCAATTGGAGGTCGAGTCGAGTCATTAGTGTATTTATTCTTCTATTAACTGAAGTGAGACTTCGCTTTTGAAGTCTGTTTTGCATTCAATCCATTCTTTCATATATTGTTTATTCGATTAATTATATGTTTGAAGTCATGAGCACACATTTTGCTTAAGCACTCACCTCAGAAGCCAACCCTTTAATCATAATAGTTATGAAATTTGTTTTTTATTCTGTGCCATATTTTTGTATCCCTTTATAATCAAAATTCTGGTAAAAATCAAATTACAATAAAATGCTTTTCAAGCAATTGTTTGAATAAAAAATAACTCTAAACTTATTTCTAGTTTTGATTCAGTTGTAAACGTTTTGAGATAAGTCTTACTTTTGAATAAATATTAAGTGAATGACAGGTATTTGAAATGCAATTAAGCCGTCAATTGTTAGACACATTCTATTGAAATGTCAGAACTGCTTTGATTGAGGGGTTAGAGCGAAGTGACTGCTGTAGTCATCCTTAGCTCAGAGCAAATACTCTCCAACTGTTGGATCTTGGCCTCTTTTTCTCTGACCAAACTTCTCAATTTGTCGCTCTCTTTGCGTCTCAACTCTTCCAAGTGTTCGATATCTCCCTGAAGTACTTGAATGCGAAGTGTCTTCTGATGGCAATTGTCTTCCACTTGGATGAGGTGTTCCAATTGGGACTCGAGTTCGTCAATCCTATCGCTACTGTCTGTGAGAAGTCGATTCAAATTATTGACTTTGTGTTGGTGTGAATTGAGTTCATCATCATCCTTTTCTATTTGACGCTTCAATCGGTACACCTCTTCATTTAGAGCAGACACTTGTTTTTCGAGCTCCTGGTTCTTTTCTTCCCACAATTTGGTCACTGTTAGAGCCCTTTCATCATTTCTTATAACCAATTCCTGACTGTTTTTGGTTAACGACAAATATGTCCCAATCTTTGCATTGCATTCATTGAGTTCTGCTCTTAGTCTGCAAATAATGTCCTCTTTTTCTAGAAGTTGTTTCTTAAGTAAAAAGCATTCGTTGTTTTCTTTGTTTTCGTTGACTTCGGAATCACTTTTTGGCGAATCTTTTGAATCATTTTCTTTTGAACTAAACTTAGAAACTCTTCGCTTCTCTTCTCTATGTATTGCAAAACAGAATAAAATTATGGAAACCGTCAGCGCTATTGTGACCAACATTTTTAAAAACTAGTTATTAATTTATTTATTAAATAATATCACGTTTTCATTGACTACAATATAAAACACAATAAAAGAGTAAATATAATAAGAAATGGAGAAAAATGTGTTAAACTTATCGTTATTTTTAATGTCAAACTTTCATTACTTTATCGCTTCTCAGCTTTTTATGGCTTAAGTCTTATCGCAATTTAAGAGCCTTTCATAGAACTCTCAGAAACAATATTAATCATTAACTCACCAACCATAGTGACTTAGTCACAACGGTTTTTCCATGCAAAACTCACCTCGCGCACTCATTTGATTGTTGAACTAAAAACTACAGTAAAAATCTATGTAAATCAAATGTAATTTGTTTAAACATAAGTTAGTAAAGTTTATTAGCATTTATTAGAAAAACATTTGTCACCAAAACTGTTCCGATGCTTAGAGAGGGAAGTAGTGTTTGCTTTAGCACCGGACAGATGTAATTTCATTTTGAATTTGAAAGCA
>JAQGCS010001229.1:0-14932 GCA_034702105.1 Fuscozetes fuscipes
CCGTATGATATGTATCACTAAAATTAAATCCATTATCACTGACACCAATCGTCAAATTAATATTCCTCTGATTCACGTCTTCATAATCTAATGGTTTACTGATTTTGAGAGAAGCGCTCGAATCTGAGTTTGCAGTCAATGAGAATTTGTCACTAATTTTATTGTTTTCGACGATTTTGAAGACAAACCGATTTGTTTCAAACAAATCCAAATCAATTACAGTCACAATAAGTATCGGAATTTGTGTAACTAATAGTTCTTCGCTATTGTTTTGAGTATCGATTTCATCGATTGTCACAAACCACTCACTTTTGCTAAACTTCGGCGGCATATCATTGATGTCCAGCACTGTTATGGTAACTGTTGCCGTTCCCTGAAATTAAATAACAAATTAATATATCTTGAAACCTTTTCCAGGTAACCTTTCACTCATTGGTATTAGGCATGGTTATTTATTTAGGTCTCAACTCAAGTTTGTAATCTACTGATAATTATAAGAATGCTAACTTAATTATATGATCAGGAATAAATTATGGGCCATAAGTTAATTATTAATTGTGAGTCAATTATCTGCCAAACGTTGTGTGCGATCTGTTGTCACATATTATGTCAGAAAACCAAAAGAAGAACAAAACCAAAAAAACCAAAAAAATCAATAAAAGGAAAGACAATAACAGAAGTGTTGACAGAAAAGAAACAAAAAGAATCCCAGAATAGAAATAATTAATGGTTTGTTAGGTTTCACACCTTCAGTCCTCCCCCATCAGAGGCCACAACTTTGATGACATACTCAGAATGGCTCTCTCTGTCCAAACAACAGACAGCCGTACGTATTATTCCCGATTGCGGGTCGATTGTGAAAATAAGGTCTCCGTTGTGGTCAACTTTGTTGTCTTCGATAGTATAGGTCAGTTTTGCGTTCGAACCACTGTTAGAGTCATCCAAATCGATGGCACTTACAGTTGTCACATATTGACCGACAGTTCCGTTTTCAGTGACGTTTGCGTTGTAGTAACGGAAAGGGAAGTACGGAGTGTTGTCATTAATGTCTTTCAGTTTGATAATAACATCTGCGTAACCGATCAAAGACCGGTAGCGTTCGTTTTCAGCCACAACCGCTAATTTCCATTGCGGTCTACCGGATGGTAGGTCTCTGTCCAGTGCCTGCAAAGCATATATTTCACCAGTGGTCGAATTTATGGCGAATTTACTTCGAGTTGGCCATTTCAGGTCAACTCCATGACCCGTCAGCATATATACAATGGATTGACTCTCATGTTTCTCATCGGTGACGGTTACCTGCAAACATTGAAATGCATCAAAGTTATTCTATTTTCAGCCATGCATAATTTTCACGGTTTGATAGGCATTAAACAAGACATTCGTATCAAGAATTCAAGAATTTAACTGCTAGTTAATGCTGAATATTTCATTAATGGATGACATTCAGGGATTTTTGAACTTTTATCTAGATTAATTCATTTGTCATTTTAATACAAATTCATATCTCATTTATATTTTTTTTTATAAATAACTGCACTTTGAATAAAACATTAATACATTGTAGCTTTATTTTTACTCATTTTAATTGGGTTTTGCATAGGATATTGACAATTTGTACAAGAACATTCTACTGCATTATTGTTTAATTTTTGATTATAGCATTAGTTTAATAAAAGTGAACCCATTGTGACAATTAACACAAATGTTAGTCATTAGTTCTGATTTATTCAAATATTTTAACTGAATATCGATTTTCACTTTCCATTAGAAACAGAAAAGAAGTTTCAAAACAAGAGAATAATATTTAATATATCTCTGAGGTCTGCTTTTGAGCCTCTATTGAACGGCACTACTGAGCGGCACAACCCATTCAGACCATGAGTTTATTTTGCTATTCAATTGAATTCTTGGGCTGAAAACAGTTTCATATCTATTTATGAAACACTTATGAGTTTCTCTAATAATAATTCATTGAATATATTCTACAAAACAGTTAATATCACAATATTTGGCCTTTTGTTTGCATAGAATTCCAAGATTAAAACCATAATCACTTTATTAATAATAATTATTTATAAATATTAATAGGATTTAATTCCTGAAAGGAAAAATAATGCTAGCTCATCTAATCCTGTTTCAAATATAATAAAAGATGAAAATGCTCATTAATCTTGACAAAAAGAAATAACACTTAAGTAATCACAGAATTTACTTTCGAATGGAGCTTAACCTGCATTTTAGATCTTGAATCATTATTATCTAGCTCACTTGTGAAGTTTAATATAACGATTTTTTACGCTTTTTAAGTTAACCAACTAGTTTTGAAGACAATAAAAGGATCTTTGTAAAATTTTAATGAATTGGAATTGTAATCCTCAGTAAAGATTGTTTATTCGTGACTTCAATCGGCTGATTATCGTTTGTTTGAAGTTCTGTTTCCTTACATAATGAAACTTTAATTCTAGAAAACGTGTCTAATTGAACATGATGGTTTCGCAAAATATTTTATTATATGTTTCTGTTGTACCAAATATTTAATTCTAAACCTTATTATCCGTCAAATCAGGGATGCCCAAGGGGGGGGGGTTTGGGCCTTACCCCCTAGAGTCGAAAATTTTGGCTTTACCCCCTCCCTCCTAGAATTTTGAAAAATTTAACATTACAGGTTTACCCCCTTCCCCCTAGAGCCGAAAAGCTTGGGCATCCCTGCCGTCAAATAGAATTGGAAAGGGCTTAGAATTTGAGAAATGTTGAACTAATTCGCAATAACTAAGAGATTTTGGCCTCAGACTTCCCTCCAGTATAAATTAAATTAATGTCATATGGACAAATGTCATTGCCATGTTGAATAATTTTTATTTTCTTTTTTAAAACGCTAAACTTGGATTTAGGTTGTTACAATTGAAATACTTCTTTTAAACGCAATTCCAACTCATATTTTGCTAGAGTAGAGCAATTCCAAGAGCTATATTTGTATCTCACTTGACTTTTGCATGTGACTAATTGTCGGGTTTTGAATGAAGTCAACTCTTTTGTGTTAACTTAGTATTTGATTATTAGTATTCGTAAAATCTATTGTTTTATACATTTATGTTATGATTAGTCTCAATATGACGTAATTTCAATCATTTGAATAAAACTATTTGTAAACAAATAGAAGAGTAATTAGCAGAATTGGCAAATGTGTAAGGGGAACCTGAAAATCAGCTTGTTGTTTGTGTTTATCTTTAAAAAGCTTAAAATAAGAGTAAACTTAATTCACAAAGGCTATTACAACATGTGTACTATTCTTGTAAATAAAACAACCTTTCTTCAACTCCCCTTGCAAAATATCAATACGCTATTTGCTAATCAAATTTGTACACGCTCCATCTATACATATTTAATGCTAAGCATGTTCACCTGATAGGTATACTCTTGCGATCGCTGGTAATTAGTAACTCATTTTTCGGTTTACTTCACATTTGCTTATAATAACTGAGAGACAAATAGCTGTTGGATTCGCTGGAATTCGTTTAAAAAAGGTTTTTTCTAATCTATCAATGAGATATGAATAATTTTAAATTGGGCTAGCTCATTTATGATAAAATACTATTAATCAGGGGTGGGCAAGATTTTTGTGCTCATGGGCGATTTTTCAAAACTTTAGAAGATAAAATGGCACCGGACATACTGGGAACACCAAGAGAGCCGTCATTTTATTTTAAAATAACCCTTTCCCGTCGTTTTCTCGTCTAAATCCGGTTCTAATATGCTTAAATTTAAATCCAGTTAAATTAATCAAAACGAATGACAAAATGGCGGATTTAAAGGGAAATTGGCAAAATTTATGGCCCTTATTTCCTCAGCGTTTTTTGGCCTGATTTTTGGGAATCGATGGTATAATTTTTCAGAGAAGATTTTTCCAAAATTTTCAAACTCAGGGGTTATTTGAAAATCCTCTGCCCATCCCTGTTGTTAAGCACATGAAAACAGTATCACATTGACAATTTAGAAAAACAGTGTACTTTTTACACATAAGTTATTTAAATGTCGATTACATGTAAATAATACTTTCGAATGCATTAAAACTCAGGAAAAAAATCATTGTCTGAATGCGTGAAATAAAGACATTTTGAATGAACTTATGGTTTGGTTGGCATAAAACTTTTGTGGCAATAAAGTGAGTCATGGAATCCCATATTTAATCAATCACATTTTACGTGACATATTTGCCTAAAGCAACATATTTTGAAACTCACAAAAAGCCCACTTAATAGAGAACTGAATGTGAGATTCTTATTTTGTTTTGTTGCCCATTCTGTGCTCTTTATACTCAACTTATATGATAGGAAAGACATCTCAGTTGTAATTTACATATTAAAGATATAGAATTACATTTTCTCTGTATTTTCCATTAACTGTAAATCTCATAAAAAGCAGAGAATAATAACTAATAATTTTGTTTTGAAAAATGAGATTCAGTCTAAATAATAACATAGCAATTAATTAGGGTAATTAAACTAGTTAATTCTGTTCATCTCACTTTTTCTGAGTTTTTTTTATAAGAAAATCTCCAAATAATTCATTTTTGCATAAAGACAGCACTGAAATGAGATATTAATGAATAATGATAATAAACCACAATTATCTTCATTTCCTTGGAGGCAATGAAAAAATTAAAGTTTTATTTTATATCAGGCTATGCCCATGGTGATAAAGAAGGTTATATATAACAGGGATAACCGATAGCAAATAGCTGATTATTCCTTGGTTATTATTTATAAACATTTATTTGAGAGAAAAATACAGTTAACTCTTTCCTCTCAACATTTGAGTTTCAAAACTAATAATTATTTTTGTTTAATCTTGTCAAAAAATTAATTTAAATTTTTGATTTCTAAAAGAATAATAAATTTTAATAAAAGATTCCGATTTTCAATTATATGAAAGAATCGGTTGTTTTATATTAGTCTTTAAAATTGGGTCCCTTGGCCCTAGGGTTATCCTCAAAAGCCAACACATGAAGAGCTTTGAAAAATTTAAGGCTTGATTTTTCAAATGCGGGCGTGAGGGTAAACCTATTAAAATTAAAACCCTCCACAAACCCCCAAATCCATCATAATTATGTAAAATATGAGAAAGAATGACTCAAAAAAGTTATAATTTCAAATCAGAATTTGTCTAAAATATTAAAAGATAACAATCAGTCAAAATTAATAAGTGAATATCTAGAATAAATTTAATGCACTGTATTCAATTTACCAATCAATTATTCTGCATTGATTCTGACAGACTTAAAAGGTTTCATGGAGGGTTTCATGGCAACCTGTTCGGGCTTAGGGTGTGATTGGGATTTATTTTTCCAAACTTTTGAAAGACTAGTTTATATCATTCATAGAGCGATAGAAATATTTATTAAAAATAAAGAATATTCTGTTGAGTAAAACAAAATTATTGTGTTTTTGACCACTTTATCAATATGTTAGTGCAATGACACATCTGGCGAACAGTCATACATATCTGCCTTTTCATATGCCTGTGCTTTGAATTGTATTTTTATTAAATTGTTAAATAAATTTTAATAAATTAAAGACAAAAAGATTTTGGATGTTATGATAAGCAGTGTTTTAATGCAAATGTTGTCAATGAAGTTATGCCTTAATTAAAATTTTCAAACATTAAAATATTTGTTTTGTGCCGCGAATTATGGACTCAAATAAAGAATAGACCATAAAAATAAATTATAGTCTCATTATTTCATACGAGAACTGAGCCCTCATTTGTTGTCTTAATCCGAAGTCATTTCATATTTCTGGTCTAAAACTGATAAAAATGACAATTCAATGGTCATTCATTTATTTTTAGTCAGCAAGAACATTTTAGTGAACCAATTTTATCCTAAAAATATATCCATTGTCCATTTTAATCTATTTTAAAACTTACACAATGATAAACCTTGTTTTGTTCAATTTCAATAGATAGAAAATTTGTTTTCCATTGTAAAATTTTGCTAAGTTTAAAAATGTTTTTGAGTAAGGTGTGTGCACATTTTTTTAAAAACAGGACTTACCTGCAAAAGTCTCTTGGGTAGATTTCGTGAATCTTCTTCTTCGATCTCGATTTCAAAAGTTGGTCTGCCTTGGGCAGAGGGATTGTCCTGAACATCACTTATATGAAAGATGGCCCTGCTATAATTACCGTTCTTTTCGGAAGCGATTACATCATTTTTCTATAGTTTGCAAAATTCCAAATCTAATCAATCATTTCTTACAAATATTAGGCAAAAGTTGAAATAAAAACAAAAACAACAAATTAGATTCAAATTGAGTTTATATGCAAAGGAGTGGAGCGTAAGGTTAAATATGGCGATCAATAGGGTTACGGATCTTTGGTTTTATTAAATAAATTGATTTTTTGCTTATATAATAGGCTTAAAGTATTACACTTAACGGTAGGGCTCAAAGAAAAAGTGGAAAAATTTCTTACATTCTTATAAATGTTATCGACTGCAGGCAAATGATATTTTGATGAGGAATTCTCGATCGCATTACTCTTATCACCGGTTATATAATGTTTGGCTCTTATGTCGTCCTCTTTATCTGTAATGAAAGCGACACAAAATTCTTGAGATAAAAATGGGATTATCGGCGAATATTTGCCGTTAGACTCAACACCATATTTAAGACATTCTCTAGACTTTTAATGAACAGTTCACTAAATATAATCCTTTAAGTTTTGGTTTAGTTTTTGCGAAGTATTCTTAAGTAATAATCGTTTGATTATAGCCTAACAACAGATAATTCCAAACAACTATTCTCTCAAAACTTCAATATTTAATTAAAACTTGTCGTGGATTTCATCAATCAATTGATTCAATTGAAAATGTGTTCAAAAGATCTGATAAATTCTACGCAAAAATATCCGACAAAAGAGAATATAGTTATAATACTCGAGAAAAGTCACATCACTTGCAGTCGAGTTCAATGAAAACATGAATATTTGAAAGACATGTGAGGAAAGACATATTTCACGTATGGAATAATCGATTTGAGCCTTAATAAGATGTATTAGAAGAATATTCTGTTCCCTTAATATCCTATTCATGGCTCAAATGTGATTAAATGTATTTTATATTTAGTTCATTCATCAGTCAATGAGTATTCTGTGCGACAAAAGAGTAATCTTTAGACACTTTAGATTACAATCAATACGTTTGTGATAAACATTTATTTTTATTATAAAATCGAGACATTAAATGACTATTTAGAGGGAAATGTATTTACTTCTCAGAGATAGGTCTCCGTTATTAATATTGAGAATCACAACCAATTCTTTTGGTGTTTATGAGGAAAATAGAGGCTTAAAAATAATACATTTCATGTATTCTCAAATGATTGCTATTTTATTTGATCCCATATATGCTGTTCGAACTTTTGAATCGATTAACTATAATTGACATTATCAAGTGAGATTGTTTCACAAGTTAAACAAGTACGACTTTATCTATTTAATTAAACTAGAGTAAGAGAGAGAGAGAGAGAGAGAGAGAGAGAGAGAGAGAGAGAGAGAGAGAGAGAGAGAGAGAACTTTGTTGATGAAGAGGTGTGAAACGAGAAATAAATTGCATTTTGTGACCAAAAAACTCATTGAATGCAAACTCTTTTTGTTTGTAGGCCTCAGAGCTAAAAATTATTTTGCATACATTTCGCGAATTAGTTTACGCCTAAAATACAATCCGCGAGAATCAAAACCACTTTCCTATCCATTAATTAATTTTATTTTCACAATTCTGTGCTATTTTGTGCTCACTTCTCATTCTTTATGTAAAAGAGGAAAGAATTGCTAATAAAATATAGCATTGTATTAGATCAGGGATGCGAAAGGTCCACGAGGGGTCCAAGTGGTAGTTTTGGCTTTCGATGCCAGAGTACATATCTGGCTGGGTCAGGTGGCGAGGTCACCATCTTGTTTTTGTCCTAATAACACGTTAAAATAAGCTAAATAGACGTTAATGCAGTAAAGAAGTTCAAAATGACTGGACTGATGCCCTCCCCCTTCGACATGTCTATATTCGACAGTACTTTAGTTGAGAAGCATTTGAATAATCATATTATTAGTTAAACAAAAGACTCATTTGCTTCAAAGCTTCATAAATGTTGACAACATTTTTCACAATTTCACATCACTGAACATTAAGTTTATTATTATTATGTTATATTATATTCACATACAATAACTATTAGGTGTTCAAGAATTTAGAGAAGATTTCCATTTAAATAAAATAATTGAGCGCTCAATAGCTGTGAACATAAATGAATTGGTTGTGATTTTTGAGAGCTTTTATAAGACATTATTGATTTGAAATAAATTATTTGAGTATTTTCTTTGAGTAAAACAAAGTCTAAGTCTTCACTGCACTGTCTGTCGAATTCTTGACAGAATTGGACCAAATCTTAAGCAGTCTTTTACATAAAGTGTCGTTTTTAGCCTATCTTTGAAATCAAAGAATTGAAACTCAAGAAGAATATGAGACAAAGGCTTTGAATATCAAAAGAAATTTGAAGTAAAAAGTATTTCGACATTCTGTTCAAAAATGGATATTTGAAAAAATTTTCAGACGTTCTGACAAAACAATAGGGAATCCAAAGAGAAAAATAATATAACAAAACATTAAGTTTTGCGACAAAAACCATATCTTTTATCGAATTGCATTCACTCCTCAGGTTTTGGTAGAGTATTGCGCGACACCGTCTCATCTCTAATGAATCGGAGAGACAGCACATGATTGCAGTGTCTGTGCGATGCTTTTCGACTGCCTTGAGTAGTCATTCGAAACTGACACATATCATTAAATTAGAAGCATCAGGTACAAATTGAATGAAAGAGAGGTTAATTTATTCTGGACCCGAAAAGAATTGCCATAAATCAAACTGAAAGTTATGGCACATAAAACTCAATTATTAAATCAATTATTTCATTTAATTATTATTTTTTCATTAAAGACTTAATTAATTAATTAATTTATTATTATTATTATTATTATTATTATTATTATTATTATTAAAGTCAATATTTTATTAAAAACGAAAGCATTTGAAGGATATCTGAATAAAAAGTCAATTAATAAATAGCTTTCATTTATATCAATGCTTTTCAATGATTGGTGTAATTTGTGCCAAATTCTGATTAATTATATTCAGTAGAATTAATGAGCGCTTCACTCAAGTCGTTCAGAATTAATGATTTTCTGATAAAAGAATTCTAATCCAAAGTTGACTAATAAATAACTAATGAAAAAGTTTTATTCAAAGCATTTTTCCACAAATTTTTAGAAATTCTATTGAATTAATGAATAACACGAAAACACTTTTTAATGTTCAGAAACTTTTTGTCGAAAAAGAGTCGTATTTTTGTTAAGAAGGCAAAACTCCAAATTGAATTATGAGCAAATATACCCTGTTAATACAGTCAATACAGTCAATACATTGGAGAATCCATTTTAGTTTTCTTATGATAAACACATCACATCTGAAGCTATACTTAAGTACTTTAGTTGAGAAATGAATTCGATTTACCTCTCTATGAACTTAGTATTAATGAAAGTTTTATGATTTAGTTGGAATAAGCTAGGATAAACTCTACATTTATTTTTTAGCTATGAGACTCATTTTATTTGCATGAGATTCCCTTGTTTATTTCACTCCTACTCCTTCAGTAGTTATCAAAGTTGACAGTAAGACAACGGAATAATATGGAAGACAACAAAACTAATTTATGTTAAACCTGTAAACCTGTTCAATTTAAACATTTATAAGCAAACGCTTTCATTGTATGATTAATCCAAAAGCCTTTTCTCAAAACATTAATTTATCAAAAAATGTGGGGAAAAATCTGTGAATAAGATATAATTATTTGATTTTGGATTCGATTTATATATTTGTTTTGAAACAGGGATGTGCAAGAGGGGAGTAGGGGGTCTACACCCTAGAGTCGAAAATTTCGGTTTTACTTCACCTCCTAGAATTTTGAAAAATTTAACATTACAGGTATACCCTCCCCCTCGTATTTTTTACCTTGGTTCCTCCCACGAGTTATTTGCCGAGCGAAGCGAGGCGGCAAATATTTTGAGGTTTTTTTGGGAATTTTAGGAGTTTTTTTGCGGAGCGACTTTTGGCTCACCACCCCTTAGATCCCCCCTAGAAAAAATTTTAAAAAACCACCCCTAGACTCCCTAGAGCCGCCGAGCTTGCACATCCCTGATTGTGAAACAAGTTTATGTTACGACACTCTAATCAGGAAAAATGATAGACTAGGACTGGGATTAGGGCCCACACACCTCATCACATATATAATGCATTTATTCGATGAAATATAAATAAAACGTTTTGACGAATAAATAAAAATATTTATAAGATTTATAACAGATATGTATCGCTGTCTGGTGTGTGGGCTCTACTCCACGAGCACAGGGCTCTGACATGGATTTGGAAATGCAAACAATAATTCATTTCATACCAAATGTAATTCAAGTAAATCATGAAAGTCAGCAAAAAAAAGTCTGTTCAGAGCACAGGGTTTTACAATCGAATGGAACACAAATTTCAAACTCATCTTTCATAAAGTTTTAAAAATGTTTTTAGTTCTTCGAAAACAGCAAAACAAAAATTGAAAAATGCGATCAAAAGAATAAAAATTTAATGTAATCTACGGATAGTCTATAAATTCTTGAAGTGACGCTCAAATCATAGATCTTATGGGCTCTTAAAGTAGCTTGTACGATATTATTATGAAAATATTTTATAAGTGGCCAAATGGTTGCGAGTGTGAACAAGCTTAAAAATATGAAGAAACATTTAGTACTCTGTCTTCTGTACATCCCTCACAAAAAATAAATATGATATCAATGTTTGATTTCATATGAAGAAGAGTTCTCTTCAGTCTTTCGGGAAAAAGTTTGTTTCAAAAAAGAAGATTAGATGGTGGGTGGGTAACGCACAAAACTATATACTACATTCCATTTCATAGATGTAGTGAAAAACAAATTTAAAAAAATAAAAAATCTTTTTAAGAATTTTGAAAAATTTGTGACAAACAATGAAAGAAAAGTATCAATAAATTGTCAAAAATCAATATTTTTGTCATTTATTGTGTAAAATATTGTCTTCGAATGAATGTTATGTTTCGTTACAAAATTGGTCGGTATTTGTGTCATATTTAATGGCAAACAATTCCTATAACTTAAGGTATATGAAGACATAGAAGAGATGAAATACCATTTGATAGTTCATTTTATGGTCAAATCATAATATCATAATAGTTTAGTCCATTATTTAATACTTATCTGATTTGTGAATTATTTTCGATAATACATTAAATGGAAGTCAAACACAAGAATATCGAAATCAATGTTTGATCGCATCGAAGACATTAGTCTTGTCTTAACTCTGAAGAAGAGTAGAAATAACTGATAAAAGTCTAGACTCTAGTAATTCAAAGGGATTTCTAAAACTACTTTTCAATCGATGAAAAATCTATTTTCAGAAATAAATAGGTTTCGTGACTCCAATCAGAAATGGCCAAGATTAGCTTCTTTAAAGCCAAATAGAACAGTTTGCAAAAAGATGCTACGTCAATATAATGGTTCTTCAACTATTTCAAAATGAATTATCTTGTTGAATTCTTTTCATTCTAAAATGGATCGTCGGTTTCGTTGTTGACATGAATTTTAAAATTTTTGCCGAATTTATTGAAAAAATTTCAAAAAGTGTTCCATAAATCAGAATAATTGAAACGCTTTTCAATTTGAATATAAATTGAGTGAAAGTTTATTTCAAAATAATTGAGAAATTCATTTGATTTTCAGTTCATTCTTCGGCTGACAATAACAGACACGAAAAGAAATGACATTTTTAGACAAGTCTTGTGTCAGAAAAAGACATTCAGAGTCTGAATGACACCAATTATTATTATAGAGTTTAGAATTCGAACGCCTTTCAGGTTTGAGCGCAAATTTTTTGGACATCATTTGTCCAGAAGTTATCGTAAATAAGTTAATCAACTCAGCGATAGATCGCAAAAATTTCTTTTTTATTGTAAGTCTACTTATGGCACAAATATGTGTCACGTATTCAATAGTCATATAAATGGTGGAAAAGGTAGTCACTCGTTGTGTATTTCATATCACAAGTCATACAAACGTCTCATTTGTGTCCATTGAAGTGAAATTTAAACTTCAAAACTAAAATTACTAGGATGTGTTTCCTACTTTTTAACAGTTAATATAAGACTATCCAAAGGCTCTCCTTATTATTTGATCGAATTTGGAGCGGATTTCCAGTTCGGAAAAAGCAAAACATAACTAAAATTCTTGAATTCCGATTCACTTTCTTTAGAAGAATCAATGCTTTGGTTTTTTATCGAAGTTTTCCACTCCTTTTATGTGATATCTTCTGCCAAAACAACTGCTGAATAAAAACCATTTTTGACTACTTTTTTCGCCTCACTTTTCACACAAGTCTTACACTCTTTTATATAACATAAGGAAGTCTAACACAAAGAGGAGAAAAGATATATTTTTGCTGGTTCTAATTGTTTTACTCATTCTATCATAAGATGTGATACGACAACAGATTATATGACTTCGAGGCACAAATAGAAACACCACATATCATACGAAGAGATCACACGAATTACTTGAACCTAAATTCCGTGGATTTGTCCACAATTACAAAGAATTGAAAGCCGTTCTGTTTTATTGATTTTCAATATATCTCAATGTTTTGATTGATATTATTGTCAAAAAAACAATTTTAAGAGTGTTATTGATTTGACTAAAATTAAATTATCGTTAAAAATGTGTCGAACTGTTTGTATGCCATTTGGTTGACTGTTATGTTCGGAACTGATGTAAGACTTATTAATATGGCGCCCATTAATACCAGTAATTGATTGACTAATAAAAATCATAATTGTTATAAAGACTTACATTCATTGTCCTTCGATGACAAAGTAGTGGTGATCCCAAAGTTTAAGTCTCGCTCAGTGGAAGCGCCGACATCTGCTTCTTTGTCGTTTTCCTGGGGATCCAAATAAGGAATCGTTTCATTCTTGTCGTCGACTCCGACTCTGATATATTTGGTCACTAATTACGCGAACAAAAGAAGAGGAATCAAAAGACATTATAAGACATCCTATTGAGTCAAATGGGAAGCCATTAATTAATTATAGGAACAGAACAAACAAATTACTACTTAAAACTCATATGACTCGAGACACCAGACAATGGCTTCGATATTAAAATAGATTACTTTTAACTTTCAAAGTCTATAATTAATTGTTTTCGGAGTTTGTATTCAAATTAATCGCTTAATTACATCACAAATACTAAAGAAACAATTCAATAAGATTATCATTTGCCTATAAATTAGATTTGGCCTGGTTGTTCTCATTAAGAACATTAGAAAGAGATAAAGGTGAAACACGAAAAGAAAGTACTAATGCATACATAGTAGTATAATTTTATTCCGTTGATTGCTATAAAAAATCTAATTCCAGTTTTTGTTATCATTTTCATAAATGGGAAAAGTCAAAATATTTTATAATTGTATCCGAGTATAAAAATTAGGACACATTTTCAAAATTGTTGAAATCAAATCCCCTCTCTTCTAACCCTTTTATAAAAATGTGGGAAATCCTTAGATTTAATGGTTGTTTGAAAACTAAATTGAATTTACTTTTAGGATAGACTTTGCTTTGGTGTCAGTTATAAATAGCCCGGAATATGACTAATAGCTACAACTTTTTTGATGCATATTTGAAAAAATTGTGTTCGACTTATAATAACGATTAGACCAGAAGTAAGATAATAAAGTTATTGTTTGAAGAGAGAAATATGAGCTCTTTTCAGGGCTTCGGCTCCTCTGTTGTGAGCACTGAATTGTTTCTTCATTCGACTGAATGTTAAGAGATATCTTAAATCACTTTTTATGACAACAAAATTGTTAGCATTTGATAAAAGAGAATAACTGGTGAGAGAGGAAGAAGGAGAGGGAGAAGGAGAGGGAGAAGGAGAGGGAGAATTATTTTCTGCACAAAATGAAGGACTGTATGGATAAGAATAAGAGCAATGAAGGAATGATAAAAAAATTATCGAATAATTTGTGCGAATGATATGAGAACAAGCTTTTAGTGAATAAAAGAGGAATCTCTCCCTCTCTTCTGATTTAATCGATAAAATTGATCCACAAATTAGTAGAGTATGGTATAAATGCCCCAAAAAAATGTGAGTCACAGAAAACCAAACTAAAGGTCAGAACTCAAGAATAAGATAAAGAAAAGAAAAATATTATTTTAAACAAAAAAAGACATATTATTGAAGATTAAGCGAATCCTAAAATAAAAGTTTTAAAAAATATAAAAGAAAGAGATTTTCTGTTATATAAATCTTTTACTTCTTATTAATCGAAAGTTTGTATTTTTGAACCAATCGAACAAATCAGAGACAAATCATATTCTGAGTCAAATTTGTTCCAATTATTGTTCAAACATTTCAAGACTTTTGAGCAAAAAATACATTTTAGGTTTTAAACAAAAATGAAGATATTTTTCAATAAAGCAATAAAAATAAATAATAGAAGAAAGGTCTATTTTCATTGACAGAGAATTTATATACAAAATGGATATTAAATTGAAAAACAATTCAAATGAAAAAATTTCAAACAATTTTCTGATAAAAATGTCACAAAAATATCTGAATTTTCATTTGACAGCCAGTCTTACGAATATCTTATATGAAAATATATTACTCAAACAGTTCCTGTAATGTATGGCATAAATGGAGATATTTTTCTCTCATTAACCTTAATATATGACAAATATATTGAATAAAATTCTTTTCTCAAAATGCATTGTATATAAAAGAGTCAATCATTTTGGGCCACAAAATACT
>JAQGCS010001230.1:0-14930 GCA_034702105.1 Fuscozetes fuscipes
TGAAACGGCCATTTTTGATGGAGATTTCATATGGATGTTAATGTAGTGGGAATTAGGTTTGATCCGAACTTGTTTCTTTTTGAGTTTTTTGCTTTAAAAAGCCTAAAAGTGGTTTTTAGCGATTTTTGAAACACCCTAGACTCCCCTTATGAAAATTTTGAAAAACCGCTACCCTAGACCCCCCTAGAACTGTTTTTGGTGTTTTTGGTGATTCAGAATCTCATTTTTTTCGACTGCCTATTAAAACATTTGAATGAAAGGTCCTTCGAAATATGAAAATGAAGACAAAGGAAGTCCACACAAAACGACTCAAGTAATACAAAAATGATTGAATTTGGAAATACAGTGTTGAATGTGAGAGACATCTATTGCGTCTAATGTGCTAGGCCTCACCCGGTTCAAGATAAACCTTTCAATTGAAAGCTTCTTCTTGGTGCTTTGAGTGATCATTACTTGATAACTTGTCGACTGTATTTTAAAATAATGAGAATTTTGTGTGAGATATGGTGATTCTTGGCTATTCCACAAAGAGTATGATTATCATTGTATTATTGAATTAATTTAGGTCTCATTTGTAAATAGTAAAAGTTTGATATAATTTTGAGGCAGGTCCACAAACTTGATTGCAATTAAAAGGTATGGCTGTTTGAATAATGTGGTGATAATATTATTGTGATTTGGATCGTAAAATGTCGAGTGTTGTGCTGCCAGTGATATATTAAACGGCTATCAAACGCACATTTCGTTGTTTCTAAGACTAGGAGTAGCTTTGATTATAACAAACATTAAGGAATGGCTGATAAGTTTGAATGAGAACTGCTTTCGATTAGATATTAGTTGACATTTGATCGCAGTTTTGAAAATACACTCATATTATATCATTTATGATAAGCAAATCCATTGAGTGACAGCTTCTGACACATTTCAACGAATGGCTTCAATTGGTTCGACGAATGGTTTGTTAACTTTTATGAACATATCATTAGAGCTTAACTTATTGCAGATTAAGTGCTGATAAATGAATCACAACTCGAATCCGCTTTCAATACGTTTTGATATTCAGTGAAAATCTTTGCTTTCATTAAATTACACCAATTTATTGACTTTATTTGCTCTGAAAACCGAATTTAACTATTGTTTGATTATTAGATGGAATTAATTTAATCATTGGATGTAATTTCAATCTTATCTTTTCTTCCTTTCATTTGATATATTACTCAAATTCCAGTTATTTATCACTCAGTTATTTCATCGAATAGTCTTATTTATAGACAATTTTAAGCTTAACTCGTGATTAAACCCCAATTCAATTCTCGTAATGTTTTAAATGCATCAAAATATTTATTAAATATGTGTTGCCTCAACACTGACATCACCAAGATCAAGTTAATTAGCCAAATATAAATAATAATTATCATAACAACATTTATATGAACTTCTTTTGCGATTTTTCATATTAAAAATGTCTAAGTTGACAGTTCATTGAACTCATCATCTTATGTAAAATTTTCGACCCATTCAAACTTAGATCATGAATCGTTCATGATAATACACGTGCCAGATAATCCACTTTTTTCTTTAAGGGGTCAGTTATGAAAGTGCAACAAAATCATTATTCTGAGACTAAATTATGTTTAATTAATAAATTTAGTTTAAAGTCGAGTTTAGCCAAAATGGTAGATATGATGTGAAGACTTGGTTATTACAAACTCGGAAAAAGGCATATTTTAGTCTCTGTTGATGTCTGATATCCTACACTGTATTTCATGTGCTATTCTTTGTTTAAAAATAATCAGAATAATATATTGAATTAGGGAACATTTCTATTTTTTGATGGTTTTCATTAGAAAATCTTGGTAAACTCACATAATTTCAACAAAGGTTATACAACTTGATATCTTTATTTATTAGAAAATATCAATTGTAAAAGAAAATAAAATTAATTGGAAATCGAATATAATGATTAAAGTTAATGTATTGTTGAGAATTGTGCTAGACCATAATTGAGACGACAATCTAATTTTTATCGCCAGTTATTGAATATTTGCTTGAAATGAATTAATAGCGAATTCAATATTTTACAAACACTTGATTTGAAGGAGAAATCGATTGTTTTGTTTGCGATTAAATTTAATTAGCGATCGATTCTAATGCTATCATCAGTTCCTATGATTTCACTAATAAACTGATGAAGAAATAAAAGACACTTAACTATAAATAATATAATAAATTGTTATCATAATTGACACTTCAAGCAAAAAACAGTTAATTAGATATAGCAATATAGCATATACTATGTACATGAATAATTTATAATCACAGGCGACCATTCAATCAGTCTATTGATTGCTCCTTTGTTTTCTCATTCGACAAATTTTTGCAGAAAATCATCTCTTAATACAAATATAATCATATTTAACGGATTTGGAATTAATTAATGTTCTTAATCATTCAAATTCCTCATTATATATATCAAAGCAAAATATCGAAGAATTTAATTTCACCAGCAATTCATCATGTTAAAACAATTCAAATTAAGATAAAAGTATATAGAACTGGATTTTCCATGTTTTTCTCTTTTGTAATTCACGTCTAATAATACGAATTATGTTTTTAGTGTAATCATTAAAATAGAAATATTGAAACTGCTCTAGGCCAATAACATTTTCCGTTTTTTTTTTGCTTAAAACAAAATGACTCCTCTCAACACTGATTGCACCTTAAAATAGTTGACAAATAATTATAATACGATATAATAATACATTGGCTTTTAATTGAAATAATCCTTAAATAAAATGAACTTAAAGATAAACTTGGAATAAAATGAAATTCTTTTGACTAAAAATCAACAATTTTTGGAATGATTTGATAGAAAACCAGGGATAACCAAGAGTCAGTCAGAAAACATGTCCTTCCTTCAAAATTTTGGCAAAATCCCCATACCACCATACCCCCTTGACCCACCCCCTGAGATCGATGAGCTTGGATATTCCGGTTGAAGACATTTGATTAACACTAATAAATGAAGAATTATAATCAATGCAAAGTTGTGACACTTTTATGGCTTTATTTTGTTTTGTGTTTAATCAGAAAATTGAATAAATTTAAAGCGAAAAAGAATTATTACTTAAGACATTAGTTCCGGAGAAATGTCTTCTATAGTATGAAAGCATTGGTTGGACTGATAGGACTGTCAGCGCTACTAATGACAGTGAAAATAGATTTTCTACTTGTGTTGATCTGATACTAAGCAAGAAGTTATTAGTTTGTGTGCAGACAACAGACAAGAGTCAAATCGAAGCTCACTTCACAAGGAATAGCAATTTGGTTCTGTCAACACATAATCGGGATTTAGGGCTGAACTTAATTGATTGAAAGGAGGACTCACTATAACCGATTTCAACCCCGTTTAGCGCATATTAAGAGTAAAATGTTTGGGTCGGGCGGAGTTTCACTCATCCAATCGGAGGAAGTGCTCTATCAGTGATGCGATTAAAATACAATTGTTTGGATACTCTCTAAATTCGTGTCTCTTATAGAAAGTTATTCCACTTTTCAATAGAATCTGAGAAAACAAATTCAAAAATCAATTAAAGTGTTGTTTGATTCATAATGTTATCGCATTCCAAACATTCCGCTCTCATCCCAAACATCACTTCTGCCTCCGATTCAGAGACATTGTCGCCGACAAATATGACAACTGGAAAGTCTTCGGCCTCCAGTTTTTGCATCGATGCTCTTTTAGCCCGAGAAGACCACATACTTAAGAGTCCGCCATCGACTACTTCACTTAGTTCGAGCTCCAGAGGATCACCACCAATGAGTCCGGACGACGCTCGCTCTTCCTCGACTCCATTGTCGAGTCCACCACTGATCAACGGTGCAATACATAGCGGTTCGCGGGGAACACCCGCTGATAGCGAACATATGAGAAGCCTTGAGTTGCGGACACCTCCAGTATCTCCTCTTTGGTCTCCTCGATCAAATCTTCAATTATGTTCATCATTAGGTGGAGGTCCTCATCATAACAACACATCTGCCATGTCTTCACTGTTTGCATCGGGTAATGCCTCAACCCATCCATTATATGCTGCGATGTACGCCCAGACTCATGGTCAGCATAACATAGCGAACGGACCAAACGGATCGTCAGGCATTCCTTTGATACATAGCAGCGCTTTTCACTCACCATTTCATGATATGAAAGGTCATTCTGGAAATTCAGGGCTACCTATTGATTGGTTAGCCCGCGCCGGACTACTTTATCACCGGTCTTCGGGTAAGTCGTAAATAATGATTATATTATTTACTATAGTTTTGGTTAATGTTTGAAAGTTTACTTCAAATTGAATTTATGGCCAAATTTTATGGGTCTCTGATTTGTTTGACTTCAGATATCTTATCAAATGTTAAACATGTTTACGATCACATCATAACCGATCGATTCCTTAAATGATTTTGTTTTAAGCACTCATCCGATTGTGTTTAATGTAAAGGTATGGAAAGGCATAGTATGGAAAGGCATGAGTTTTTAATTTATGGTTTACTAATTCCTGTGTTTATCGGTTGTGTTGACTCTGCGGTCAATCAAAATAATCAAAATTACTTTGGATTTGAGTTGTATTTGATATATGAGTGCAATAAACAATTTTCACTTCTTTACAGTCACTAAAAAATAATGCTTTAATGCATTGCTTCTCAGATAAGTGAAGAGAGCGTCCAATTGCTTGCCTTAATTCAATAAATTGTCACCACTTGAGCCAACTCTGGCGATATTGACTGTGAGTTGTGGACACTATTAACCTAATATGGGTTAGAGTGGGTCCAAAACCAATCATTGCAATCAGCACTCAATGAAAGCTATTTTATTTGGGCTCAACATTGAGGAAAGCATTTTTCACTTACAGTTCAAGTTATAGATGAGTTGTATTAATAGAGCCATTTGTGCGCTTCCATCACAAACCTATTTGTATGAAAAGTTTTGACTTCAATTTCAGTGAATGACTCCCTCGAGAATAGCGTCAAAGATGTTTCAATAACTGTCATCACATTTCAAAGATGATGTGCTCTGACATTAACTCAAAGCCTAATTCTTAGCCTCACTTTGGTTTAGATATAAAACTAATATTCAATGTTCTAATAGATAGAAATAGAAAACAAGAAGCGCTTCACAGCAGTGACTGTCATCGGCAGCGGACAAGAAATGGTACGCTTTTACTAATCAGCCGATTGTTTACTTAGGGAGAGCGGCGCTCGCCATCTGCGCCCCAATATATTACCGGCTATCTATCTTCTACTGCCTTAACTATTATTGTATATAATATGCCTTTATTTGGTTGCCTTTGAATAATAAGCTGTAATGCGATTTCACTTCTTTTACTATTCTCTAATCACTCAAACCCTAAAGGCTTTGCTCACAAATGA
Source organism: Fuscozetes fuscipes (assembly GCA_034702105.1). Classification (NCBI taxonomy): domain Eukaryota; kingdom Metazoa; phylum Arthropoda; class Arachnida; order Sarcoptiformes; family Ceratozetidae; genus Fuscozetes; species Fuscozetes fuscipes. Next base: position 5,425 of record JAQGCS010001230.1, read on the forward strand.
ACCAATACTTTGCCACCACTTCTATTCAAAACCAATTTGACGTTTTTGTCCAAAAAAAAATTAAGCCAAACCTTTAATCAATTTCAAAGTCATTTTCTTATAAAATACAATTTGTTTCATTTGTTTGTTTGGTCATTTTTGTAAATATACTTGGTGAATGAACAATATGAATTCCCAATGGTTTCTAGATACATTGATAGCGATTATTCTGTTAACAGCGCTATAAGAGAATTAAAATATTAACGCTTGAATCGTAAGAGTTTGAGTGATTAGAGAATAGTAAAAGAAGTGAAATCATTATGGCTTTTGATTATTTAAATTTTTTGTATTTTTTAACAATCAATTAATGAAAAGTTGACTTTCAATTGAGTTAATTTGTATTTATTAATAGTGTAAGCGTTTAGTGTTATGTGAGAAAAATATATTTGTCATATGATTTATGCTAATATGGAGTCTAATCATTAGTTGGCGTAATATTAGAAATGAGTTGTGCTCTAAACGGCTCATACAAGTAGTTCCTGTAATGCCTGTAATACTATTAATGTTCGTGTTTTAAAACTGAGATAATTTCTGTCGGAGCAAAACAGCGACACTTGGAATAAGCTATCATTTAATGGTTTTGATGCTCTGCTGGAGCAGTGGTTTGGATGGTATGACGGGTTCTTTCACTCTAATCGCAGAGATGACATTAGCAATTCATGAGGCTTTGATTCTGTATATATAGTGGGTGTGCGGGAGAGTCACTGTTAGTGAATAAGTGGTATATCGATGACAGATGGTTGAGCTGATGACCAAGATTTCACTTAACACTATTGAATGGCACAGCACGGGTGCCGCACAACTATTAGACAACACAAAGCAAATACATTATACGCCATTCAATTCATAATACTTTGAATTTCACTCAAAGCTTAATAATAATCAAAGCGTTCAATAATTTCTCCTTTAATTCAATTTGAAAATTGATCGAAATTTCAATCTTATTAGAAATGAAATTAATTGAAAATTTTGTTTATTTTGTTGACAAGCTGCTTTTTCTGCAAATCCAGTTACTCTTAATCTTGCACTGGATTCACTATTCCATTGATTATTTGATGAAATTCATTGCAAACAAATTGAGTCGAAAGCATAGCCGTTAGCGTTAACTCAATTTGCATTACATTTCATTTCACTTAATTCATAACATTATTCACAATTTGATTACTTTATGATGTGCTCAACATTTGTCTGTTTTTCTCACAAATATTAATCATTTCATAAAATATTAATTAACAGCCGACCATCTTATAGGTCAGGCACAGGCGGCAGTCATCGGCAAAACAAGGCGTCCGAGGACCGCATTCACGAGTCAACAACTTCTCGAATTGGAGAATCAGTTCCGAATGAATAAGTATTTGTCGCGACCCAAACGATTCGAAGTGGCCACTAATCTCATGCTCACCGAAACACAGGTTATCATTACTTTACTACTTTTCAGTACAATTCTTATTTGATTTCAATTTGATTCATATCGTGGTTCACATATTACTGCCACAAATAAACATTTCACGCATTATATTAAATTGGTCAACAATTAAACAATTATATTGAAATTTTTAGCTTACTCGATTTTTAAAGTGAGACCTAATTGTTAGGCCAAGTTACTAAGAAGAAAAACATAGTTACTACTTTCTGATCGTGAGCTTTTTATAAATGTACTAAGCTTGGCCTATTTAATCAGTATCTTCAAGATGAAAAATTATAATACAGTCAGATCTGATTATAATCCTCGGTTTGGTTTATAACTAGTAAGGGATTGTAACAAGGTAATATTAACCTAATTTTTAATGGGAGTGACTTGTCCTATTGAGGGACTATAATCAAGGAAGGGATTATAACCAGTTTGGACTGTACATGTATATATGATTGAAATCATTTATTTGGAAATTATGTTGATTTGAGAAAAAGTCAATTATGTTATTAAATGAGATCTAAGGAAATGATTTGTAGAGTATTTTAGTTGGAAATCATGAATAAGTTTTATTCGTTAATCATTTCAAATGAATCTACAAATTAGTTAATTAGTTATTCGCAATATTGGAATGTCATGAGAGACACAAACAATTAAATGAGAATAAATTAGATTAGAATCGCGTTAATGAACAAAATTAAAGCACAGAATAGAAAAGGGAGGGATGAAGGCCTATGAGTTCATAGGGAAGGCTGTTGTGTTGACAGCAAACAATGAGAATTAAAGCGAACTCCAAAGCAAACAATAAAACGATGCCATCATTTGGCGAACGATCAGCTCTTAATTAGAATAATTTCCTGTCAGTAATTTGCATCTTCCGTCAGCTCAGGCTTAATGGCTAATAGCGATGCAAAACATCCATTAATCCCAAGCCTGTAATGGAGAGCAAAGACAATACAAACCATTCTCTTTATATTTTGATGGCAAACATTAATTAAGTAATGCCTTCAATAGACCTCTTTTTCAATATATTATTAAATATCAAAAACTCCTAAAATTTGTTATAATTATAATTAACTGATCTGTTTGTATACATCGCCGCTCTGTTTGCTTTGCATTACTATCTTTATGTCTCTCTCTATCCTCGAATTTAATTATTTATTAGTTATGAATTATGAATCATCGAAACAATATTCAAATAAAAGCTTCAAATTCTAATTCAATATCCTTGGAGTTTATCCAAACATTTATGCATTAGTTTTACTTTCAATTTGAAATTTATTTACCTAATTTATATTATTCTTCATTATGTACAAATTTATTATTTCGGAGTATATATGACTAAGGATTTGAGAGGGATCAATCGAGATTTTTCTCACTAAATTTTCCAAATTCAAAGGGATTTTAATCTGAAAAAGATTCACATAATTGAGAACAAATTAAACTAAATAGTTCTATTACTTGAATTTAAATTCAATCCGCCATTTTGCCACACCCTTTTCTTCCTTAACTTGGTTATTTCTAGTTCTGCTCGAAGAGCCACTTCAGAGTAATTTGGTCAGCTTATATTAAAAGAGGCAAGAAACAAGGTTGCAAAAAAAACAAAGTTGTATAATAAATGGTGTATTATTCAGTATTATTAGTAGAATAATACTAGGCCACTTTTGAAAAATCTGCATTTACCAATCCTATATTTATTGCATCAAATTAATCTAGAAATCAAAAAGAAACATAAAATCATTATTTATAAAAATTTTAAACTAAAAAGACCAGATTTATTTAATATAAAGGACCATGCCCCATATCCGAATAAAGTGTGCTCCCACCAAGAATCAAAAGTTACCGAATAGTTCCAGATTCTAAACCAAAAATGCTGTCATATGGTGAAATCAAAACTTTCCTAGGTCAAACTTTCCCAAGTGACGGTCAATGTCTCCCAAAGTTCAAAAAATGTGTAGCAAAAACTCATAAACCTAGGAAAAACCTAGTTTGACATAGGAAAGTTTTGATTGTTCGGATATCGGGCATGGTTCTTTGATATTCAAATAATGGGAACCAATATTAAATGGGCTTCGTAATTGAATCATTATTGATAATTGGGATTATTTATTTATTTCCCATTTTAAAGCTTTAATTTGAATTATTCGATAAAATTGTAGCCTTTTGTTATACATGTATGTGCTGGTCACGTTTATTATGAGCAGAACTGGTTATTTCTGTTTTACAGCTCTAATACTATGCCATCCGATAATCCTAATGGTTAAACAGGGCTGGAGTACACCTTGTACACCTCTAAATTGTCGATTGATATGAAAAGGTTTTAATAGATATGTGGATAGACTTTGTTCTTTGAATTTAATTTGTTTAGAGAATAATTTCCAACGAATTGACAAAAATTGTGGATAACTTTTATCGCATGACTTATCACAAGTTTAAGCATTTGATTATTATTTATCGATTTGAAGCTTTCACTGAGAAGTGGTTAAGACCTCTCTTACCTCATGTGTTAATTTTGCTGAAGAATTTGCTACTGACTATACATTTACTCTTATACTCATATATTACTAATTGATTTGAGAAAAACAGCAGTTATTATCTTAATCTTCTTAATTCATGTCATCTAATGTTATCGTAGTTTTCCTGAATTTGATTTGTTATTTGCTTTCGATATATATTTGTTTCAATTGATTTCACTCAACAAAAACACAGACTATTAGTGATTGAAAATAATTGAATTCTTAGGTAAAAATATGGTTTCAAAACCGTCGTATGAAATGGAAGCGCAGCAAAAAAGCGCAACAGGAATCCAAACACAAGACTGATTCTAACTCTAATGACCACAAACCTAATAACCTGTCAGTGGCCGCACATTCAGATCAGAAATCAAGTAATTCTATCATTGATTGCGTTTCGGATAAATCATCAAAAATACAAATTTCATTCAGCACTTCAGGCACTGAACAGTCATCAAAGTCCTCGAAGGTAGCAATCAGTGACATGAATATAGGGTCTCCGACATCTCCTGTCCCCATATCCACTGCAGGCCATCCACTGTCCAGTTGGACATCAGAGGGGGCCCGAAATTTGGCCGAATGCGCCAGAAGTGCAAACAATTCAATAAAGAGCTCTTACTCCATGACATCTTCGAGCAGTCATCCGGTGGTAACCGAAGCCTTTTACAGGCCTTATGTGAGCTGAAAATTGATTGTCTATTATATAACTGTCAGACTTGACTTCAAATGTATTAAAAAGTATTATAAACCAATGACTTTACGTTCAATATCTCAATCTTTGCTAACTATAAGTCTATATATACTGTAAATATGAATTGTATACAACTATATATAAATTTTCAAAAACACAACAATATTCTCCAATTTAATGGCATTTTGTTTACTTAATCTAATAACTGTCGGCCAGTGTTTGTACTGTTTCTCCTCTGTCTACTGTTCGCTGATTTCGATGGCATTTCAACCATTAAATGGTATGCCTTTGAGCAAAACCAATTTATTTTGCAATATTTCATCGATTCGTTGCTCGCAATGCAATTCAAAGTTTAAAAAAATTCTGTAATATTTGTATTGCTATTAAAGCTGAACCCTATTCACGACTAATTGACCTGAGCTCACATCAAACTGATTTCAATTAAATCACTGCTTAAATTTCCGTCTCTTTAAGATTCATTTTCACCGATTGATACAAATTGAAGGAAAATATATTTTGCTAAACAATTAAAATAAATGAATATCAAACTCCTGTCAATTCAGTATCTCATTCATCAAAGAAGTAATACCTAACTTAGCTCAACCTAAACTATGCCTACCTATTTTAAACTAAACCAGTTATACCAGGGGTCGACCAGGGGTGGCCAAGGTCGACGGCTCTAGAAGGGGATCTAGGGGGTGATTTTTTGAATTTGTCGCCAAAAAAATTGAGTGAATGAGTGAAGGAAAGAAAGAAAGAGAGAGAGAGAGAGAGAGAGAGAGATAGTCGTTCAAGTTTGAAAAAGTTGCCCACTATCGAATTATTATAGCAACCTTAAACTATTGCATTTTCATGGGACCGAGACTTGCAACGTCGCTTCAAAATTAACGTAGTTCTAATCATTTAGTTATAAATAGTTTGCTAATCGATTAAAAACAGTTCTTATTAGTTTAATAAAATTATAAGAATTTTGGGAACGGCGTGAACATAATAGTGATGGGAGAGTTGATCGCAACGTTTGTCACTTTGAATAAAAGACAAGTCATGTGATGCACATAAAGACAATTAAAAGAAGTGATGGAAAGGAGAATTGCAAACAAAGCATCACTTGTGACATAATTGGCGATTGGGCTCACATTTAAGTGCTCAATGTAGATTAGTGGTGCGCTCTTTAATTAGACGCTATATATGAGTTACTCAGAAAATCATATACATTGAGACGATTAATGAGATGCTTATAATCGACAGAAAAGTTGACAAATTGAAGCGATAAACGCTTTATAGCACCGCTGAGATCTCATTTGCATACAATTAGGACTCGAGTTAAGAATAGGAAAGGCATCACTTGATTTGATAGCTAAGCGTGTCTTTTGCTATCGACTCAACAAAGTGAGTGTAATTTTGCCGTTTCCTCCACTCATCATAATTTCTGCTACAAATAACTTATTCTAATTTGTGTAATACTTTTTGTAATTTCAACGAAAATGAAAATTCATTTAATTTGTTAAATAAAGTCTATAAAAGAGCGCATAATTTGTAGCATAAATTCAATTTGAAAAGCCGTCGAATTTAACGCCTCATGAAATTCTCGTTTGCCATTTGAACGCAACATTGGATGCCTTTCCATCCGATCTCTAAATTAACGTTGAATTTTAGTGACACAAAACGGGAATAATGTTAATTACATGTGTGTACTAACAAAATGAACCCAATCTTATAATACGTATATTTATTAATGCTATTCATATATACACTAAACTATTTACAGCAGATAAGCATCGAAGCGATTGGAGGCCAATACCAAACTCAATACCAAACTCTCGCTTAGATTTAATTAAGTGCCGTTTGGTTTGCAGTTTTGCTCCTCTTTTGTTTGCTCTCTCTCTCTCTCTCTCTCTCTCTCTCTCTCTCTCTCTCATCTCCCTCTTGGTGGGTGATATGCTTTCCCCTCAACAGTGAAGATCGATGAATCGAAAGTGGATTTGTTGGGGTAACACAAACAGGAATCGGCAGAGATGTATAGATGAGAGCATTTCTTGTGATGAGTTCTAATACAAGTGATGGTTAGGTCTGAGCGCAGCCATCACTAGTCCTGATTGCCGTGCGTTTGTTGGCCCCATTGTGTCATCCCTGGAGCTGAACTCCCAAATGTGAGTTAGTGTTTGCGCCACCGGTTTCACAATCATCACAATCATCGATGTCTTGTATGAGGCAATTAGAAAATTACATTAAATATGTTGTGCTAAGTCAGTGAGCACTGGCAATATTGTGCACATTGGAGGCAGTGGTAGGAATTACGTCTATAGCCGATGGGAGTAAAGACAATTGTATGGTCTGTTGAGCGCAAAACGAGAAGCAATGCATCAATCGGTGAAATGTACGGCTAATGTAGTGCTGTTAGAAAATAGAACAGTAATTCCAGTAATACGACTGATGCCGACTAACTGAGCCTTAATATGGGCTTAACTTAGAAAGAGTTTGCTTTCTTGCAACAGAATATGTGATTGCCTCTAATGTATTGATCAAATTCTAGTCACGGCTTCAGCTCTTTCTATATGTTAGCGATGATCAGCCATACAGTGAGCATATATTGCATCGCTTAACTCAAATATCATAAATGCACTGCCATTTCAGTTAACAATTGTGATGAGATGTTTCCCATCGGACGAATTGCAGCCAAAAATCCATTATTGCTCTTTCGATCAAATCTTTTTATTTTCTTATAACAAAAAGAATGTCCGAAACTAATAATTCGTAGAACAGAGACAATCATTGACTCAAATCAACTTTTAATCAATAAAAAGCTACTCTCAAATCAAACCACTTTTCAAATACTTTAATAAAAATAACTTTAAATTTCATTAATAATCGATTTGAGTATTTATTAATAGACATCAAAATTTATGAATATTTTTAAAAATGAAATAAGTTAGGACAAATCAAATGTCACATATGTTTATTTTCCTAATTAACAATTGATGTTAGAGAATCTACTATTCTTTAAATATATGTACTTGTGAGCTCAACTGAATAACCTAGTCAGATTTTGAGTTTGTATCAGAATATTTATTGAAATGTTTGGAATATTGATTGAATTTAGTGTGAAGTGAGTTATTTGCGAATATTTCTCAGTATTTCAATGAATAAGTCAAAGAAAATTGTTTATAAGAATCGAATATTTCATAGGAAGGCATACCTTAAGTAAAAACATGGAGTTGTGTGGAAAAGAGAGAATATGTTGAGCAGAATCTGCATAAATCTTAAGAAATATTCAAAAATTGTTAGAAAGTATGCATTGAATCGAATATGAAAACCGCATCCATTGCTGTCTTGATTTATAATCTGTTGTATCAAACGATGGTTTGGTCTCATGAGTGCACACATATTACTGCATAAAATTTATAGTATAGCAAGAAATAGGAAAGAGCTCACAGCTCACAGCAATTTTCAAATGGCATTAGCATAAACCAATTTATCGTCAACTCAGAGCACAGTTACGCGACAACAGACCTAACGAAGCGTACGTCAAACAACATTACAGTACAAGCGCTTCACTTTCCTAATTCCTGGTTTAACGGACCGTCGATGAACATCAAAAAACATACTGAAGAATGGATCCGCTTCTGAACAACTACTCCAAGGGAGGAGAAATCTTAATAATCCTAATATCTATAGGGAGGCGTCTCTTTATCACAATAGTAGCCAAACAATGACACAAACATTCATTTGCTTTTATTTTCTATTCAAATAAACTTTCGTTAAATTTTTATTACAAAATACTTATTGTTTTGATTTCATTATCAAATTTATAAACAAGTTTGGGATCAAAGTAATGAGCACTACATCTATAGCCAAAAGTTATTTCCAGCTCTCAATTCACTCAAGAATATGCACATTCTCTTTAAAGTAGCTCAATATAGGCCAGAATAGCCTCAAACCCTTTTCTCTTTCAATTTTTTTTAAAAACGCTTACAACAATGAATTTTTAATTTTCAAAATTTTTGAAAGCAGGTGGGGTAGTAGTAGTTCATAGATGTAGTGAAAAAACACTTGCTATTATTTTTTGCAACTATTAAGGAATAAGATGATTTTCATCTTGCGGCAGGGTAGTTAAACTTATACCAAATTTATTACAATTCAAAGTAACAATGCTTTGAACGCCAGTCATATAAAATGCTACTTTGAATTGTAATAAATTTAAAACTAATTTCAAAGATTAATCAAATATTGTGTAATAAGTTTAAAAATCAAATTAAATTGACAGACGATTGGATCATATGCTTTAGAGAGTGAAGGATGGAACTGAAGATCTAATATGGAATTCCTTGAAGAATTATGAGATTGAGGCTGGAGATGGGATTGTATCGATACTGTAGGAATATTCTTTTGAAAGGGATGAAGTTGATTATCGAGATATGCCTTGAAGAGAGATGGGATTGTGCGAGTATTAAATTGATGAATCGTGCAAACCTTGAATATGGATGGTTAGGTTAGGTTAGGGTAGTCATACTTTTTAACAAATATAAATCTTCATCAAAATGGTGAAACTCTTCGATCAAGATTTATATCTGTTAAAAACTATTCTTTTAAAATTAATTTAAAACTTAATTAATCTATTTTTAAAATTAATAAATGATGTAAATGTAATGGGATTTGAGTTTGAACTGAGCTTGTTTATAAAGAATATAGAACTAAGACTTATGAGTAGGGTTGTAAGTGCGTAAGCTTACGCAAGATTTAGCCTTAAATTTAGGGCTAAATTTAGGGAAGCTTACGAAGCTTACCTAAATCTTCAGACTGTAGCGCCATCTGGTGAATAATTTTTGCATTTATTTTTAAACATTAAATCAAG
>JAQGCS010001231.1:0-14918 GCA_034702105.1 Fuscozetes fuscipes
TTTTTAAATCGACCTGTTTTTATATAGAAGTAAAGCTTAAGTTCTTTTGCGATTCTATTTTTACAAGAAATTTAATTTAACAGGTTTATTATCAGAAAATATATTCTTTGGATGATATGATCGTAAAAACTGGTTTTATTCACAGTTTTCCAATAGAATTGAAATTAGAAGTGAAATACTGTCGAACCTATAATTAGTATTTGATGTGAGCTTTCATTTCAAAACTAATTATAAATATTTGTAAAACCCATTCACTTATTATTTTATTTATTAATATTTAAATATTTAAAATTAATAAACTAAAAACAAGAGGTACAGACCTGTTGCCGGTCCACTATATTTATCCATGCGCACAATTTTGAGTTCACCCGAATCGGGGGATTCTGAGAATAATTTGAATTAAACATAAGCTGTAAATCCTATTGAAAGCATACTTTGATTGGCGACCGGACGCGAGAATATAGGACTACACACCGAATAACTCACTTCATTCTCGTAAACAAATGCTTCGAAACATATTTTAACGGAATTCAAATTCATGTCTTTAGCCTCTCTCTCGGATTCCTCGCGAATCCTCTGTTTGTCCACTTCTGATAACTGGTGGTCCCCAATGAATGAGGTATGAATTGTCTGAATATCTTCAAGTTTTCTCCGATATAATATTTCCGGCACTTCTTTTTTGCCTACAAAAAGAATTCCTAAATTCTGAAAACTATTCAAATTTGAATCAATCATATGATTAGAATTATGTGAAATCAAGTGTTGTTTATAAGACATACGTTGCTATCATATTATCGGCGACGGGAACAGTACAGTGGCCGTCTTCGTTGCAATGGCGTCCCATCAATTTATGGACATGACTTTTAGGCCTTTCTTCATTCGTATAAAGACTGGCTCTAATATAGACCTGAGTGGATGAGTGATAGTTTTCTAACTTAAAAAGTATAAATTCGTTAAAATTTGTGACAAACCAACCACTTATACCTTAACAGATGGATATGTCTTCTTATTCTGAGAGCTGTTTTCACCTGTAAGACCTCCATGTGAACCCTTTTCACTCCTATATCGATATCTAATTCTGTTAGTCGGCTGCTCTAATATTTTGAGATATGGTCGGCCTAAAAGTTAATTCCAAATTAATATTTAATTAAAACAAAATCTAGAAATTGAATAATAGCTCACTTTGTCGAACATTTTCGATGTGAATATTATGTGTATTTTGCTGAACATTTTGAGGAAATTCGTTGTTTGGCAAAATTAGTGGAGGTATAGGCGATGAGACTGTATTTCGGCCCACAGTCGGCGCCTCCAAAGTTAGAATCAGAGGGTTCGAAGAGCCCGACATTAGAGTTGATGTGGAAGATTGAAGATTCTCACTATTATTATCACTGGTAGTCGTTATGTCAATCGATAGTCCACTGATAAAACTGTATGAATATGAATCTCGTGGACTATTGACAGAAGAAGAAGTGGTGATCGATGTCCTGTTCGACGAGGCATTTGGTGCTAACGATATGTGACTTATTTGAGGCACACATTCGATAATATTTGAATTATTCTCTGAAGTGTTTTGTATCAAATAATTTGGATTTTGTGCAGACATTTATCACACATTTAAAGAAATAATTGTTTAAAAACTTGTGTTCACTTAAAACAAACTTTTAATCAGTGATTGATTTGTGGTCACATTAATGGTGATTATGATTTGTTTGAAATAATGGGTTTATTGTGCGGAATATATTCTGAATAAACAAATGAAAGACTTTTCCAATTATTTCGTTTTGATTTTCATAATTCGAAGTGAAGTCAAGCGAACACTTAATGGCCACTCATTTGAGAGGAAAGTAATGGAAGTGATGGAAAACCCAAAAATAATTAATATTAAAATGAATCGAATAGAAGTAATTAAAGTGATAACTCTTTGCGCGACATTCGTGTCATTATTATTCTTGTCGTTATATATATAATATATCTTCACTTTTAATGAATCGCATAAAAAGTATAATTATTTGAAATAAATAACATTTGATTCGTTAATTTTTAATCGATAAAAAACGAAGAAAATGGAAGAAATGATTTGTTTGATTCGAAATCAATTAATACTGAATTGAGTTATAAATAGTTTGCGAACTTTAAGCACAAGAATTACAATAAGACTGAAATGAAATAATTTTTCGCAAAAATCAAATGACAAAAGAAGCTCTGAATGACGTCAGGAGCGAAAAGATTGTGTCCCTGACTGTTGCGGAAAATCCAGAGCTTTAATGTCTTGAGTTTTTCAAATCCAAATGATGTTCAATTGATTCTCACACTTAGCTATGGATACACTGGTTTTGGAGGCCTTGTCGTCATTCACTCATTGCATAAGTCTGTAAATTCTGTTTAAAGGCTTAATAAGAAGTTTTGAGAGAAATTGAGAGAAAGGTTTCTTCAAGTTTTTCAAGCATTAGATTACTTATTATTATTGTTTGTTTGCTAACAAAACTCAACTGAAGGTCGACTTCAACCGATTCAACATTACTTTAAAACTCCTTCGACTCAATTGATTGCAAACTAAACTCATTTTATTTTAACTTTAATTTCATTATAACTCAAGAGTTTAACGTCTGATTAAAAATCGAAACCAAATGATTAAAATATTTAAACAATGGATAAAATTATATTTTCATTACTATATGTTCTTTAAATTTGAAGTTCAGTTCAGAGCTGGCGAACAAAACTCGCAGTTATTTCTCATTAATTCATGTTTCAAATCATTTGAATGAAATGGAAATAATAGAAATGGAAAACACGAATCAAATGAATCCATGTCCTGAATCTCATTCAAGTTCTTCAAAATTCGCACAAAAGAGCAAACATTTTGTTTTTGTTTGCCTCCGGGTCAACACAATTGACTATTTGTCGTATTATTCCTCTCTTTTAAGCGATTTTCAATCGAATCGCTTTTCATACAATGATTTTTCAAAGTTTTCATTCAAATTAACGATAGTTTTGCATAAAATATCGAAACCGAACCAAAATCGCAAAAGAATTGTTATTTTGAATCAAAACTTTAAATAATTGAAATTATTTTTAATTCGAATTAATAGGTCATCAAATCGAAGACTAATTATCCGAAGAAAGCGCTTATTGTCAGTAATGCCAATCATTTTGTTGGCATCACTGGTGACTCAACACTTATTAGTAAATAATTGCCAATTAATGCTTCCAATTTGATTTATTAAACAGATGAACAAGGTCGTCACCATAAGGATTATAAGGATTTCGAAGGAAAACATACAATTTTACTATTGATCATGGATATAATGGGCTTCAAACAAATAATCAATTTGGCGTCATTTTCCTCTTGAGATTGAATTTATTAACAAACCAAGTGTACTTTTCATGTTTTCAATTTCTAAAACTAAAAATTAAAAATTCATTTTCTATTAAATAATGTATTTGTCGACTGAAGACCATTGAGTTCGCATTTATTACAAATTTATTTCGAATCAAATACAGAAATCTTAGCTAGAATAAATGAAGGACATCCAATATGCATAACTGGAATAATTTATAAAAGTTTCAAAAATAGTAGTTTGAGTAATAATCAAGATGTACTTAAAATCATTTAATACATTGAGTGGAAACAATAAATTAAAATTCAAAAATACAAATCTAATGTAGATAGAGTATCATGCTGATTTCACAAAATAATTACACGGATGAAAGGATTTTAAAATTTGAATGTATTGTCAATTAAGCGATAAATTTCTAGAAATTAGTGGAAATCCTTCAGCCAATGATAGGGTTCGCGGAAATATTAGTTTAAGGCAATTCATGCAAACCATATCTCCTCATCCGGTCTGACAATTATTCCAGTATTTAGTCATTTTCCACAAATCTTTTCATTATTAGAATTAAGTCAATTCAAAATTCATTTCACATCACTTTAAATAAAATTTTCGACTAAATAAGGATTAAAACGATTGCAAGAATCGATTTTTTATTGAATGCAATATTTATTACATTTTAATCAAGAATTTTGAGTCAAAAGTATCAGAAATTAAATACAAAATAGTCTTTCATTAGTGTTATCGATATTATTGAGTGTTTGGATCTACAGGTGATTCATAAAAGCAAATACTGGTTCCGGATTTATCACACCTTCAATATATTTGTGTAACTTTTACTAAATATTAGTTTAAATATTGTTTGACTTAAAATATTGAAAACAATTCGATGTAATCGTTTGTAATCGAGATTAAGGAACAAATCCTCACATTATTTATTGCGACAAATTATGTGCAAAATATTTGACAAATCAATTAACGGCGCCTTAGATTTTGCTGCAATGGATTTACAACAAAATTATTCTGATGTTATTCTGAGTGAAGTTTGACCACAAAGTTATGTGAAATCGGTTTGTCTTATGGAATGATTTAATTATGATTTTGTTGATTGGATTCTTATTCGTGATTGATATTGTGTTCGGCCAATACTACACATTTGTCGATATTAAATTGAGCCAGGGCACTGTCAGGGGACTTAAAATAAGAACTGCACGGAATGGTGAAGCATTTGCATTTCTGGGCATTCCTTATGCAACTCCTCCGTACAATCGCTTGCGATTTAAAGTAATCAAGAAGATTTCTGTTACAAATTTAGTGATACTATTGCTTATAATTAGCCACCAGTGCCTCACCCTGGATGGGATCAAGTATTAGATGCTACAAATTTCCGTCCGATGTGTCCACAACATGATTCGAGGGGCAATCTATTGGGAAGTGAGGACTGTCTCTTTCTTAATGTTTATGCCCCCGCTATTAAAGTAAGTTCTGTTTCACAAATTTCTGTCATTTTTCAGTCTTTCATTAATTATTTGAATTAATTGGAGTTAATTTGAATCTATAAAATGTCTCAATTTATTTGACAACTACCGGATGGCCCACAAACAGACCCAACTTTATATTAGCGCTTAGTAGTCACTTACTATATAACGTTGAGTCTATCATTTTTAATTTATTAATCATGTCATATATTGTCTCACTGATCATCTTGTATCGAATCTTGTAAAATGTGATAGTTTGATTAAATATTACAATAATAAGTCAAGAAAAAAGCTTTTAGACCTAGGCAAAGAACATGATTCGATTTCTGATATATACTAAATGTGTGTCACTTTCATGTGAGTCTGAATGAAACAGATGAAACAAAAAATGCACAGTTTTATAGCCAACGCTATATACAGAGAGGTGACCAACGATCTGTTTCAAAAGACGCCGGTTTCTTTTTTGGGTTACACAATGCAAATATTATTGCAAAGCTTAAATTATCTTGATAGTTTAAGAAATTGCCAAAATTTGTTGTGTAATAACAAACAAATTATTTAACTATATGTAGAACTCAGTAAAAAAACTTTAATATTGGTTCAATTTGAACTGAAATGTCCTCGACTTTTGTCGATTAATATAAGTTTCAAATTGATTGCCTTACTTTCAGAAACAACAGACACCTACGAAAAAATCTCAATTTCCTGTAATGGTCTACATTCAGGGTCAGTTGCTTTTCGTCAATAAAGTTTAATAGAGAAATATAGCAATCATTTGAGCAGGGGAATCATTTGAGAATGGTGACAGTGCTATGTATGGCGCAGAACTTCTTCTCGATAGAGATGTAGTGGTCGTCACATTCAACTATAGAGTCGGTATTTTAGGTGAGATTTGATTCAATCGAATAGACTTTTATTTTAAATATTTGTCTCATTTATAGGCTTTTTAAGCACTGAAGACGAGAACGCTTCAGGAAATTGGGGTCTCTATGACCAGAAACTAGCGCTCGAATGGGTTCGAAACAATATCGTCCATTTTGATGGCGATCCAAATTCAGTCACAATTTTTGGCCAGGGATCAGGTATAGGCTTTAAATGATGTGTAAATAAGTGATTTTAATATGATTGCAGGGGCTGCTTCTGTCATCTTTCATTTGATATCGCCGCTATCCCAGGGTAACTCTCACAATAACAATTATTATGATTCATAATGAACTCAATCCAAAGGTTTGTTCCATCGCGCGATAGCACAGAGCGGTTCAGCCCTTTGCGATTGGGCTCTGGAGAGATCTCCACTAACGTTCGCCAGAGAAGTGGCACAGAACGTGGGCTGTCCCACTTCGACAAATGTTGATTTAGTTAGCTGTTTAAGAAAAACGCCTTTTGGTTCGCTATTGAGTGCTCAGAGTAAAGGAAAGGCATGTTTTCAACGCTTTTCATCTAATTTTAACTAAAATCAAAATTTTTCAAAAAAATAAGATTTTCGGGGAATTTCCTCAGCGATCGGCACCAGTTATCGAAAGGATAGGCACTAACAAATTCCTTCCAGATGAGCCTCGTCTTCTAATTAGTTCCGGGAATTTCCAGAAAGTTCCATTAATTATGGGAATCAATAGCGACGAATCTTCTTATTTCTATCCGCGTTAGTCTTTTTATAATATTATTTGATTCAATGGAATAAATATTTTATTTTAATTGGTAGTACTCATCACTAACAGATTCTTGAAATCAGACCCAATGGCACTGGAGAAAAAGGTTCTACCTCAGTTTTTAGAGGGAGCGACACGCTTTAGGGGCCCTAAAAAGAAGCAGATCTTGCAATCAATTCTATACAAGTATTTCAATAGAGTTGATTTGACTAACATTTCGGACATCAGCCAACGTTTCATTAATGTATGTGTCCTCACATATGAACGCACTTTAAGTTAAATCAATTCCTCACAAAACAGATGAGTTCTGATGCGCTCTACACCGGATGTATTGACCAGACCCTCAAATTTTATTCTGAGCATAGAGACGCACCAACATATATGTATTTATTTGCATATAAGGGGCGTCATAGCTTGGTCAATTTATTAATAGACAGCTCGCAAACTCTGTTTGACACTGGTGTTTGCCATGGCGATGAACTCTTCTATTTATTCGACTTGAAAGTGACCAGATTGGGCCGACCCAATCATAGAGACAAACAAATCCGAGAACGCATTTTAACGCTTTGGACTGATTTCGCAAAAAAGGGGTAAATTATGTTTGCCTTCAGTTATTTGATTGATAACATTCTTCATCAAAAGTTCGAATGATTCAACTTAGTCTTATTTCAAATTTTTTGACCAAGGACCAGTTAAAGGCTTGATTTTAGTTCAAACATAAGCTGATATAATTGAGTGTCGATTCTTGGACAATCAATTAGAATTTAACCAAAATGGAAATTACCATTTTCTGGTGAATTTCATATAAACTCAGGAGAAATTAAAAGTAAAGACATTAAAACAGGGATATGCTAGCTCATCGAGCACAGGAGAGGGGGTTTCCAAAATTTTCAAAGTCAGGGAAGGGGTTTTGGGCCGATCCCTCCGTTGATTATTTTTGCACTAAAATTAAAATTTTCAAAAGTATTTTAATGAAATAGTGTTTCGCCTGAATTCGTAAACTATGAGTTCCCGCGTTGGCAACGATTCGATGGACAGACTCTCAGTTACTATCGAATTGATACTGACTTACGTCCGGAACATTTTTACCGTCAGTCAGAGTCACAATTTTGGACACAACATCTGCCGAATCTTTACGGGGATTCGCCTATAGTGCAGCCCCTGTCAAATAAGAGTCGTCCATATGCAGCACTTGCCTGGACGATGGTTGGCATCTCTTTAATCTTACTCATTCTGATTGTTATTCTTTTGACAATTCTTTATTATCAAAGAAGACGTCAAAGCTTTAGGGCTCAACCAGCAGAAGGCTCAGCCATATCTTCTACCGGTTCTTCATTTTTGTATTGAATTTCGTTATAATTTTCTTATATTTATTGTTAAAATTTATTGGATTTTATTGTAATTTGATTCAAATAAAGCATTGTTTCAAATGAATTATTTTAATTTAGCCATAAATTTGATTCATATTCTTTGAGAAATAAACCACAGGATTGTATAGATGTACAGGATTGTTTTAGTTCTTGATGGAAAAACATGTTTTTATTATAGTCTCCAATTATACAATTATAGCTATGGCTCTACAATTTCCCAACATTTGAGAGGTTTATTCAATTAAATCTCACCATTTATTATATGTTGATTGCATTTTAATTGCATGTACAATTTATTTCAACACTTGTTTCGTTAATGATATCTTGCTCATAGACTTGCATTGTTTAACTGCAATAATAACAAAAAATGAAAAACAAATCGGTTTATGAGTAATCAAATGATAAGAATATATGCAATCATTTTATTGGATTCGATTCAAAAACTGACAATTATTTAAAAATTGAAAAAAATATTGAGATTATTATTGCAATTATTTGTTGTCGCGAATGATCAGAGGCTCAAAGTCTGGTTTAATAACTTCTTGCAATTCCGTAACGTATGTATCCAAACGTTGAGTCATCTGAATAGTAATCAAAAGTTAAGAATTATTTAGAATATAAGCAGAATTTGTGCTGACCCTAAACCCCCAGTGGTCTCGAGTCTGTCGACATAAATTAAGGTCGACCTCAGCGATCAAAATTCCGTCCGATATTCGGGAAAGTCCTGGAGTTCGGGATCCATCAGGACTTGCTATATAACTCGAGCCATAAAAGTGACCAAAATCTTTGTGCGCAGGTTTCCCATTGCCTGACGTAAACTCATTCGGAAACGTTTCCTTAAATTAAATTTGGGTTTAATCAAGTTTATTAAAGTTAATGTTAATGTAAATAATTACCGTTCCCACTCTATTGATAGCACAGGTAAAGTAATGATTAGCAATGGCAGCATTCCTGGCCTCAATTGACCACAATGGTTCACTCAGTTCACCCACAGTAGCCGATGGGTTGAATACTATTTCGGCGCCATTTAAGCCATACATCAGCCAATTCTGGGGATGGTGTCGACCATAACATATATTTATTGCAATTTTACCAAACTTTGTGTCGAAGACGGGATGACCTAGAGTGCTTTCCATATAATAAGTCGACTGAAAGTATATGAAATATGAAAAATATTATAAAAGTTTGTTCGACTTTACATTATTTATAAATGAATGGCAATGAATGACAACATTTTCAACTAAACCTCATTGAAGTCTCCGACGCGAGGGATATGATTCTTACGGCTTTTACCCATCACTTTACCCGAGTTTGAAATAACAACTGCTGTATTCCAAAGAGTATCGCCATTTGTTTCATCTCTTTCCAGAATTGGAGATATAATCACCATATCGTTGTTTCGTGCGATCTATCGATCATTTAAAACGTTTAAATAAAATAATAGTTCAATAGAGTCATAATTAAACCTCTTGCAAAAATGTGGTGGTCGGACCGGTTTCTGCGCTCTCTGCTAACTCGACCCATGGATATTTTTCACGAGTACAGAACGCAAATGGCATTGCTATTAGTCGTAACATTTAGTAAAATTATTTCTAAAGAAAAACTCACTCCAGGCCTCTTGAAAGCAAACAATGTTAACACCAGAGAGGGCACCGGCGCTAACCATTTCGGCAATTCTTTTGTGAATGGCATCCCTCTGATCGGCCAAAGGGGCACTCGTCGGCAAAACAATCTTATTCTGAATTATTCCGATTCGAACAGTTCTGGGTTTTCGCAACTCTTCCTTTAAAGCACTGAAGACATAGCCTTTGATTTCAAACGATTTATTGTTCGCTATTTCTACCGCTTTGTCAGGGATTTCAAGTTTTCTGAATTTTGATTGAAATCATTGAAAAAAAAGTTTACGAAATATAAAATGAAAACTCACTCCAATTGTTTACCGAATAATATTCTCTTCACTTCTTTGAGTTCTTCTTCGGGAATATTTTTGTCCAAACATTCTTCAATACTTGAAAATTGTGACTTTTCTGCCATTTTATTATTTACGTCAAAATATTTTCACTTATTGATCCTAAAATATACAAATGATTGCTATTAGGAGATTTACAAAATGACACTAGTTCAAATGAAACTTGAATTCTTTCAATATTTGATTGTAATAGCTGTTAACTTATAGCAGCAAAAAAGGAATTAAATGTCAATGATAATTATTTCAACTAATAATTAGTTTGCGATATATTACCAAATATTTTAAATATTTAAGAATCGCATCATAAATAATTAGAGATTACTAACCAGGTGGAAATTTTTGCCTTAAAAACAATATTCAGAGTGAATTTTGCGAATTTGAGTAAAATGAAGGACTTTTCACTCAAATTGTTTCTAATATTCTGATGTATTTCTATATTAGAAACATTAGAAATGTTTGATTTAATTTCAAGGTTTCAAAGACTCTCTTTTTAGTTCATATATCACTTCAGCCAACGAATGATGTTTGGAATAACTAAACAGTTTTGTCCTTTAGATGCAATTCATAATAAGTGAACCCAAACTGGTTTATAATATTTTTAAAACATAATTAGTAATTGAATTGAAACAAAATTTCAAACAAACACTGATTTTACAGAATATTCAGTGATTTATCCGAAGCACAGAATCCAAAGGAATGTGAATCGAGAGCGCAGTCGCACAACATTTACATCAAAATAACAAATTAAGACAATAATGACATTTAATTACAATTATTTGAATTATCACTCAATGGTCTCATTCTATGAATTTATACAATCATTTATTCTTCGACATCATTGACAATGAAAAGAGCTGAGACATTGGGCCAAATGTGGAGTTTGACTCAAATGGTTGGGAGCCGTCAACTTTTGGACCACATCCCAAACAAACGAATGTTTTCTTCCGTTGTTGAAAGTCATCCTTTTGTTTGCACTCATATGAAGACATTCAACTCAACCATCAATTATATGGACATCGACTCAATTGACTACAAATTGTAATTAAATCTAAATTTGAGTAAAATTTGATTGAATTTAACTTTGATTGAAGTCTTTTAATGGGTTATAACGACGGAAATATTGATATCAATGAAATCGATGACCAAAATACAGGTCAATACAAACTTGTGGTTAACAAGAAGTTGGAGTCAACTGTGAATCGATGTCAATGGTATTCAGTGGATTCGGGAATGTTTGACATAACGAGCAGTGAATCCGTGACTCTTATCGACACGAATACACTCAAACGTATCGACAAATATCTGTTCCCAAACAGTAAACTCTATTGGAGTGATTGGAGTCCAAACTTGACTTCATGTATAGCAGTTGGCTGTTCCTCGAGCACTATTCGCATTATTGATATCAGAAGCGGTTCTTCGCTACAACATATCACATGTGCGTCGATGACTGGAACTGTTAACCATCACATAACTCGCATAGTTTGGTCACCGCTTGACAGCGATTGTCTCATAGCCGGTGATTCGTCCGGTTTTCTCCATATCTATGATATTCGTCGTCCAAACCGTTGCGTTCGTGTCTTTGGAAGTGATTACACTTCTTGTGAACCGATAACTTGTCTTAAGTTCACAAAAGACAAGATGTCTGTCATCACTACACACGGATTGTCAAACAAATTGAATTTATGGCAATTCAGACGCTCTGATCTCTTCAACTCTAACATAAACTTCGAGTGTCCTTTAGTTCGATCCAAACAAAGCAAACAAAGTTTGAACACTTCTTATCTCAGGTGTCAGCTCTTCGTCACCGATGACTATATATTCGCGCCGTCAGAACAGAAACAGTTCGGAAGAGATGTTATCAGTTATGATATAAACAATGGAACCAAAGTTCACAATCTTTCCACTTCAAGAGAAGGCTCTTTCAACAGTTTAGGACCTAATTCTGTGACGGGTCTCGACTTTGGTTCCGGTGTTATATATAGCGGGGGGAACAGAAGGCTTTGTGTTTGGACCCCACAAATAGATTCAGAAGAAGATAAGACGCGTTTAAATAAATTTTATTCCGACCGATGGAGTGATAGTGAATAGGGAAGGAATGCAATCATTTTCCATAAAATTAAGTTTTTATTCAATAATTAAATGAATATATTTTTTATACATTTATTTGAAAATTCAAACAATTGGTTGACTAGTATTTGGAGGCAGACTTATGTCGAGCTCTGCTTTGGGTTCGTCTTTACTCATAAGCGCTAATTCTTCCGAATAATAATACGGAGTATTTAAGTATTGTTTAAGCATTTGAGGCAAAGGCAGGCTTTGGATCAGATCTCTTCTCACGTGTTTGAGAATTACAAATCTGTAAAAAAATCAATTGTTGTGAATATCAAATCAATTGTGCATTTGTTGAATACGTACCGACACATGTGTTGCAGAGATTGAATTTGTTTGAATCGTGACACCGGATGCAAGAGTTGTACTCTCATCGGACCCATTACTGGTCGGCGGTGCAGAAAGAATAGGAAGCGACCACTTCTTGAGTGCTGGACTGCATTCTCTATAAAGTCGACGATTGTATTACTTCTAAACTTCTGAAGAGATCCAAAACTGAAGTTTCCTATAAATCAAACGTTTAATGAGTTTTGTTGAGTTTAATAAATTAAAAGGTGAAACCCTGGTCATGTTCTATGCGCACGTGTCGCACCATTCCGTTCAGTTTGAAGGTGAGACTAAAGATGTAATGTTCGTCAGACGAGTCTCTAACGATGAATGAACCGCACGGTTCAGATGCCAACAACTTTTCCGCCATTTCACCACTGATTGGCCCCCAATACCACCCACACTATGAAGAAAACAATTAGAAAATGATTAAGTGTCACATTGGAAACACTCACATCTTTGACGCGTTCAATGCTGGCCGCATAGTCCAGAAATTTCTGGCGTTCGTCCTCTTCTTCTTTACTCATCGTTTCGTTGACTTTCTCTTTAGTTTTAATTTCATTGTTGGGAAGAGGAGGGAGTGCTCTGTGAGTGAATGGACTGGTGTTGTCAATCGAACACTGATTAGTATTAATCATTTCCTCCGAATCTATGGACAAAATTTTTTCGTTGGGATCGGATTCGATATTTCGTTCGTTAAGCGGAACCGGAGAACCAGATTTGCGTTTATTGCGGAACAGACTCTCAATGGCGCACTTGATCTTTGACTTAGACCTCGATTTGTTTCTCTCTTCAAAATCATTTGAATATCTTTTATGCTTTTGAATGAAAAAAGAATTTTTCATTCGTTTGCTTTGATTTTTGGTAAAAATGCTTTTGACTTCTTCGAGGGTCATATGAATCGGTTCCGATGACTGCATTTGTGAAGACATGTGTTTTAATCGATTTTCATCGAAATTAGTCTTCGAATTAAAGTAAAGCCTATTATTGCTTTCATTTTGAGTCAAGTGTTTGTCACTAATTGCCTGACATTTGGTGAAATCCAAAGAATTATTCCAATTATTGTAATATTTATTAACAGATTTACTCCTTTGATGTCTCTGAAAGGGACGGCTATTATTAGTTGTCGTGTAATGCGCTTGATTTGACTCATCAACAATGGACTGGTAGTGATGAGTGGCCTCAGAGTTTGATCTTCTCCGAGGTATTTGAGTGAACGCCGATTCGTCGCTATCCGTCAAAACAGTGGCCGATCCGTGAAATGAAAGGGTAGGAAGTGTTGAACGAATTAATGCCGGACGAATCCCATTACTATCGGACTGACCACAAGTTTCTATTGATCCGAATTGAGGCCGAACTGCTTTGGGCTTAATAACAGTCGTATAGTTTGACTGCTTTTCACTAGAATTACAATTGGATTCATCGGTCGATAATTTGGGGTTTAATTGCTCCACACTTTCTCTGCAGAACTTCAACATAATCGGCGACGAAAGACTAGACCTGTGTTCGTCATTTGCATCACTGCTTCGGTCATTGGGTTCGTTGTTTGAGCCCTCACTCGATATATAATACAAATTGTGATTCAAATTTGATTCTTCGTCCAGACTTAGAGGCGAACAACAGTTATAACACAACAACTGGTAATTTGGGTGCAAATCATTTGAATGTTGAGATTCGTTATTGCAGTCAATATTATTTGAATCTGACATTTGTGTCTTGAGGTCAGTGCTATGTTTATGACTCAAATGTATGTCATCGCCGAAGATGTGCGGCATCTCTGCGTATAAGACATTACATTTGTCTGAACGCTCTCTTCTGTCAATTGAATCACTTCTATTGCCTACATTGTGAGCCATTTGTTCAACGGTAGAGTCGAGGGCATAGAAAGGACCGGAGGCGAAGAACTGGGCGCAGATGTCCTCATTGTTGCACATTTTGCACGCATTGACACCATTCGAGTCACTATTGATCTGATCCGAGTCACTATAGTCCCCATTTTCATGTCTGTCAGAGTCATCGGTGGTATCGTTTGCTGTCTTTAAGTTTGATTTAATGACTCGATTATTGTTTTGAATAATTTGGTCGTCATTTTGGTTGTCATTCGTTTCCTCATTAGTTGTCTTATATTTAGTCTTAAATTTTAAGGCCTTTTCAGACATTTCTTTAGAAACAAGACTTCAATCAATTGATTGACAAAAATATCAAATTTAATATAAAAGTAATGAATTCATTGAATTATTAAAACAATTAAAACAATTAAAACATTTGATTAACGAAAGCATTTAAAGAGAATCCAAACATTGTTTTGCTTTTATTATTGCAATGAATGTCGAAGTCATGCATTCAGTCCTACTATGGCTTCACTCAAACCTCAGTTCAAGAGAGGAATGTCATCCAAAACAAAGCCCTCCTTTAAGCTCAAGCCTTCCTTTACAAACTCAATGAAGCCTAGCAACACTTTCACTTAAAAGGAGGAGTTTGCCTTCACATTAAATTATTTATATTAGTCTTCATTAGTAATGTGCATGTTCAATATTTATTAAATTCAAAGCTGAACATTCAATTGATCTTAAGACCAGGGATGCCCAAGGGGGGGTATGGGTCTTACCCCCTAGAATCGAAAATTTTGGCTTTATCCCCCCCTAGAATTTTGAAAAAATTTAACATGACAGGTATACCCCGCA
>JAQGCS010001232.1:0-14916 GCA_034702105.1 Fuscozetes fuscipes
TCGAAATTCCCTTATATTCTGTCCCTTATATCGAATCACTTTAACATTACAGTACCCATAGGAGCGGTCGGTGCTCCGAAATTCTGTCCATTATATCAAAATTCCCTTAAATCACAGTCTCTTAAATCGAGGTTGGATTGTATTATAGAGTCATACAGACATACCTTAAGGCCTAAGCATTCAAAAGATAAGTCGCCCTCCAATGCCACCAATTTGTCTCCAATTTTATTCACATTCAGTGCAAATGAGAAGAGCTGTGACTGAAGTAGGGTTTGTAGGCGTTCTGCTGCTGTCTGGCCCTTCTTTGGCCGAATAAGAATATAGATCTTATCGATGTCATCGCACGTTCGTAAAAGTTTTTCAACTAAAACCTGTAAGTTTAAAAGTTTAAGTAACTTTATAATTAATTTATTTCATTTTCATATTGTACTGGTGATTTATACATGAATAATTTTATTCTATCATGTTAAAAGCGATAACTATTAAATGAATTTGAACCCTGAATGAGGTGAAGGACTCACTTGACGTTTGTCTAATTTAAGTAGGGCTAATCTAATTACTCAAAATTATTACTTATTGGTTCTTGAATTTAATTGACATATTTTGAGCATAGTCAAAATTAAAATAATTGAAGTGTTTATTGTTTTCAGAATTTCCTCTTCACTGAACTTTAATCGCCTGAATAATAAGCTTTGATGTAATTTTACATGAATAGTACCCTAATAAATCTTATTAGTATGTGGAACCTTATATTTGGCTGAAGAATTTGGTCATTTAGCCTTACCCAAATTAGTGTAATTACGTAAAATCGGCGAATTTAACTTTGAATTAATGAATGAATAGCGATGGCGACAGTAAATTGTTAACATTGAAAATAATGTTAAGGTTATTCAAAATATATTGCTTTTGGGGAAACTATTTTATTTATAAATTTCAAGCATTAATTCAATTCAATTGATAACATTTTTTAATGTCTTGTTTTTGAATATTTGAAGCAAATTCTAAAAATGAAGTTTAAAACGTCGAAAGTTATAATTTTTGTGCAAATATCATAAATGTTTCAAACTTTGTGATTAAATTTTTCTTGGTGTTTATAATTTTGTAAGGAAATGCACATTTATGTAATGAAATGTACTAAAATTGAGGCTTAATTGAATGAGACTGGGTAATTTTAATGGTAGCAATGATTTGTGTCACATCTATAAAGCATTTAATTCATTGACTCTGAAATCTAATAGACTGTAAAATAATGTATTTCTATTCAAAGAATGTAAACAATACTAATTTGGTTCAAAAATTTACAATTTAGGAGATATTAAACTTAAGTTTTCAACTCACCTTGCCAACAAATCCTGTAGCGCCTGTGATAAAAATATTCTTACCGCTGAAGAATTCACGAATTATCGACTTTTCTGCCATAATTCGACGGATATTTGTCAAAGCATTTGTTGCACTAAACAATTTAGCAAGTTGAAATATCAATTGCAGCAATCAAATTAAAACCAAGGATAAGCTACTCTCTCCCAAAAGCTAAAGACTATATTCAAAGCCTTAAATAAATTGAATTATTTTTGTGATAATCCACAGAAAGTAAATAACAAACCAATGAATTTGATTCACTCGTTAAGCCTTCAAAATCACAATTCATAACACAATTTAACCACAAATTCAAAACCAAACGATTGAATGAAACCTTTTCTTTACCGGAGTTTGAGTATCGCACAGAATAAACGGTCGAATAGTTTTCTATGACTTATGAAAAGTTGTGATAACTGTCTTCACTTTTAGTTAGCATTCATGTCATGTACTGACGCCCCAAAAAAAATGTTGATAATTATCGATAATTACCCTGAACGCCTAACTAATTCATTCTGAGCTATTTTGAGACGTTCTTAGAGACAAACGAAAAATGCCATTTCAGTATCTGTGCTTGTTTGTTTCACTTTTCTTTTACGTATAAATCAAAATTACTTTCAAAATATTAGGAAAAGACTTCGAATAATAAGTTCAGAACTTATCTTAACTTAAGTTAAGATTTCTTAAGAGTTCGATGAGTAGAGCCGAGAGGACTGACTGACTGCACACTCGAATCATCAAATATTTAAGTGAGTAAATGATTGAATCAATTCTTTAAGCGATGCATAAATTAAATGATTGAATGAATTTAGGAATTATTGAAATGTGGGTCAAAATAGAAATTAAACCTTTTCCACCACGATCACATCTCGTTTTAAAAAAAAATTCCAATCAATCGGTGTTGTCAATTTTTTGATTATATTAATCACTTTGGCACAGGTAATTTTATCTCATAAAAAGAAAATAAAAATAATCTGGCTTTTCTCTTGTGCCTTGATAATTATTTACAATATGCAGATGTGAGCAATAACTTATATGCTTTGGATATGATTTACACTAGGCCATAATCGCAGGCCATCTGTGCCATTAATGCTATTAAATAATTCGGTGGATTAATAAATGTTCATGTTCATTCATTAATATTTGTGAGAGCTATGTCAATTTAAATTTCTCATAATTTTCAATGACAAATAGACAATTAATGAAAGCAAAAAATTGGCTAGAACACTTCAACAATTTTTATTGAATTTAACAAGCTTATCCGGTTTGATTCCTTGACCGCTATTTTTGTTACAAAATTTCTTGGATTTAGTCCCAGAATATAATGGCTTTACATTAATCTGTTTGATAAACAACTCTTTTTTATTAATTTTATTATCTTGGTCCCTATTTTGTTGGTTGAAAATAGTGAGTTTCCAAGAGTTTGGATTAAAGACATCGAACTTTACTTCAAACCACTCCAACTCTATTGAATCGAGTGATGAGAAAAACCTTTTGTTTTCAAAGGTGATCACAGATGAGTAGGAAGAGTTTGAAACTAAGTTCAGCTCTCTAAAAAAATAAATATTTAAAAATGATCAGGTGATTTT
The DNA here is from genome assembly GCA_034702105.1 of Fuscozetes fuscipes. NCBI lineage: Eukaryota > Metazoa > Arthropoda > Arachnida > Sarcoptiformes > Ceratozetidae > Fuscozetes > Fuscozetes fuscipes. The sequence goes on from JAQGCS010001232.1 coordinate 2,946, forward strand.
AAATTTCCTCTTACTCTAAGGTAGTGTAGGATGTATTAGAGTCAGAATTGATTTTTATCCTGATGTTACCACGATAATTTTCTAAGTCTTCTCCAATAGAGTTTACAGGTATTTCAACTTTGACCTGGAATACTAATTTAATGAAAAATCGAATAACAGTGTAAAATAATAATTAATAACAATAACAAATGATTTACCACAATATGGTTGACTCGAATCAGTTTTCAGATAAAACTTCTTCGACTTTTTATTTGATTTAAAGCGTTTCCACTGACTGGCATTCAAACCCATGGGTGCACACAGTCCTCCGTTTTTGCCACAACTATTGCACACATTTTTGGCACTAAATTCTGTCCAACTTTCACAGGAATATGCTGTGAACTGACAGCCATTCCTATCATTATTAATACTTTCGGTGAAATATTCAACGGATCGAAAGTGATTACAGGCGACCAGTTGTCCAGTTTTATCAGAACTCGACAAAAATGCCCCGCTTAGAAAAATAGACACGCGATCCTGAGAGCAACCAGGTTGTTCGTTGCCTCTTCAAATAAAATTTAATTTCAAGTAATTTATTTGCATAACAAACCCATTGGGATAGAAATCGATGTGACCGACCGCTTGACTCATTCCTAACCCCAACTGTAAAATGGACTTGGTGTCCGTATGGATGACATCAACAAATTCTGCGTCAGTTCTGTCCAATCGCACTGTGCTTGGCATATACCTATTCCAATTCGATAATTTGTTTAGTTTAAACTAAGTAAAAGAAAATACTTTTTACTGAAAATATGGCTCAGCTGGGTCTAAACCGGTTATCCTGCCAATTTTAGCCGAATATTTCTTCATCTCCTTACCGGAATATGCTGCCAAATGTGCACCAAGACTGTGTCCGATTAAATGGACTAGATTGTATTTAACTTTGTGTGAGGTCTATTGCAAACTTAGTTTATTACTCTATTTTTGATTATATTATGAATTTAATTAATGAAGTTTTGGCTTACGTTCAAATTTTTAATGAGCAAGGCAATTTGTGCGCCAACCACCCGACAATTGGCCACAGCCTGAGAGTATGGCATTCCTGATAAAATATTTATTAATTAGTGAAAATGTATCAATCATATATACCATTCCATTCTGACCAATTAACAATAAATACATTATAATCTCCTTTCGCAAGTAATTCATTTTTTATTCTGATCATCCATTTTCCAGTTTCTTTACGGTCCATAAAACCATGGATTATGAACTTAGTCTCTTTACTGCCATCAAAATTATTCAGTTTACTTGATACTTTGTCACTAGTCCACCATTTGTCATCTAGGACTTGCTCAGTTTTAGGTTTAATCCTGCGATAATAAAAAGTGATGTGGGTGCTCAATCGCTTCGGTGATTCCGGCAACAGATTAATCGGTCGATAGATAAGGTTGTATTTGAAATCGTCAGTTATGTTAAAACAGCCCAAAGGGGGATAACAAACACCCGGATCAGCACTCAAACCAGGATTAAACACATTGAAAATTAATACCAAATTCAAAATTACTGTCAAAATATTCATCACTTTTTACTTTTGAAATATCCTTTCAAATGATCTGAAATTAGATATTAAGATCATTTTTAATGAACCTTGAATTATAATTTCCGAAGCACTCCAATAGAATAGACGGGACTTTCCTCATATGAATCGTCAAACTCAACAAAGTCTTTAATAAAGACTGGTTTGGATTCGTTTCTTATTTATTTTCAATATTAAACCAGAAAATAATAATTAAATTTATTCAAAAACAAGTTTTTATACATAATTATGGTTCAGATTTTTTTAGGAATGCCTAACAAGTAGTGGTTTACACCAAAAACGCCATTCAATTGAAAACATTATTGAATGACATCTCTTTGAATTAGTTCTGAATTTTAATTGAATTCAAACAAATATTTGGACAAAAAGGAAGTCACAGATAGTAGAGTAGAGACGGCTTTCCATTCAATGTTGAAATTTATTCTGATTTTTCAAATAAAGTCATTTATTTATTCAGAGTATTTTTAATACAATAAGTTTTGGAAAACATAAATTCTATTTGAATCCATGTCCTTTCAAATATATGAACTAAATTTTACACATTTTTCTAGTTTTATTCCAGCATACTTTGATCTTGGTACAAAAACAAGTATCATTTCAAATGATTTCTTATGAGTAAATTAAGCAGTTTACTTTTTACTGTTAATTTTGGGTCTCAATTCATTACCAACCTAAATATTACGAATATTTGTCAAAATTGCACGAGTAATTTTTTAAAATGTACCTTTTGTTGCTGAAATACTATTTCGACATTTTTAAGCTCGAGTTTCTTTTTTCGAGGATGACTTTTATAATGAATTAACCGACCTTGACATGAGTGACGCTGCATGATTAAATATATGATTAGGCTATGGTTTTAATTGAACGCAAAATTTATGATTCTTTGTTTCAAATCATTCAACTAATTGAGCTGTAATTGTCTTAATAATTGATCAGTTGAATGATCTAAAGCAAGGATATTTATCCGATTCTCTCTCTCTCTCTCTCTCTCTCTCTCTCTCTCTCTCTCGTGTTTTTTCCGCCGAGGGAAGCGGGCAAATTTTTGGAAAAACTACCCCTTAGACCTAACATAGAAATTTTGAAAAACTACCCTTCTAGAACACTCCCGAATTCGGCATCCCTGGTAGTAAACAATTTATTATATAATAAAGGAACAAGGTACTAATCTTTTGTTCACAATTTTATTTCAAGTTTTAAACAATTGAAGTAAATCAACAAAAATTAGATATAATCCTTTCAACATTTTAAAAATTAATTTTTCTAGATCATTGTTCAACTGGAGAGCAATTTATCCAAAGAATCAATTTGGTTGACTAAACGATCCTTTAAATAAAATGTTGCAAATTAATAGAGCATTATAATAAGGGGATAAAGAAGCACGGTCGAGTATAATAATTAAAAGAGTGAGAAAATATTTGTAATTAAGTGCAGTTAAGAGGTTTTGTTTAATTTTTCATTGATTTTAGATGTGATTGAAATTTGTAACCAATTAACTGAATAATTGTTTTATTTTTTGCCTCAAGATTTTTATCCCATTTCTTAATGCTCTATAAATTAAATGTTTTTTTAATAAAAATTATTTTGTATTAATTTAATAAGGAATATGCTAGGTCAAAAACTCACCCTAACAGCTGCGTCCTCGTGACTGAAGGGAATAAATACTTTTCTTCGATTTGATGTCAATAACTCTTCGGGTACTGAAAGTGGAGATGAGTTGTTTGTATACACAGAATAACCAGAACTTTCCTAGATATAAATTATTAGTTGCCAATAGAGAAAGATTGACATAATTGATATTTTACATCGCTCACATAATTTTGTTCCATAAGGTCATTTTCTTCCGGGTTATTCCAAACCTCTTGAATCAGAATATCTGGACTTCTGTTTTCATATTTTGATAAATTACTTCTTTTATTTACATAATCGTTGACTTCAATGATCTCGAGGTCATTATAAACTGACTCTGAGTTATCATCGAAAAGATGATTGAGTTCGAGGTCATCCATCAAAGTTTTTGTTTCATCATCAGAAACGTCAGTGAATTTGTCAAAATTTTCTTCAACTGATGTCTGGTTTACAGAAATTTCAACTAAACTCTCACTTTTTGAATGACTTTTGAGAGACTCAATAGTCAGGTCCTTTTCAACATTGAGTTGTTGTTGTATTTCAAGTTCATTTCTAATTTTCTCCATGATTGCTTTTTGCTGTTCAACCAGTTCTTTCCAGGCTTTCAACTCATCGTTCAAATATTGACTTTCTTTTGATTGATGTTTTTGATTGTTGTCTGAATTGTCTTCGGATATAATGCTTTCTAACTCTCGAATACGAGTTTTGGCCAAAACCTCTTTCGATGATTGCCGTGAATAGTGTTGTTTTAGTTCATCAAATGTTGGCAAAAATGCTAAAGTAGTATGGTCAGCCTTAATAATCTGTGAATATAAATTCTCATTTTAATTAATCTGGCTCATTTAAATTTATTTCTCACGAATTTATCAGGGTATGTCATCACAGTTTCCGGACTGGAAGATAAGTCATCCGACACAAAATCCGAGTCAACATTTTGCGGCTTAACCTCTACAACATTAGGTTCATTGACCAAATTGGACTGGGACAAACTACTAGTCGAAGGTGAGTACAACATTTGCGTGTGATTAAGGTCAATATTCATGGCATTTGATTTCGGGGCACAATTTTGTGCAATAGATTGAGAGTCGATTTGATTTAAAATATCATTTAAAACCTGTTCGACAACTGATTGAATATTTTCAACAATGAGATCCTCTTTACAACAGTTCTCAATTTGAGTACTTTCTGTATCTTTAATATATTCTTCGGTCTCTTCAAAGACATTGTCTTCATATGATATACTGCTTTCCTCTTCGTCAGCATTTTCTTCCTCAACCTCTTCGACGACTTCCAAATTGGATTTCAAATTATAATCGAAATATTTAGCCATAAGAATGTAATTAATACTTTCGATGTCGTCGAATGACATTTCATCTGAGAGTTCATCAAATTTTGATTTGATTTCATCAGAAATTTCATTCTTTTCACTGTCTTTTACTTCTGATTTCAAATTATCACTAACTTTACTAGTTATCAATTGTTTGCAATCAGATACTATCTCTTCTTCAGTGGAACTGTCATCAGCTCGGCATTGAATCCACGTCTGAGTGTATTTCGAGGGTTTATTAACGAACTGGAACCATTTTAAATGGTTTTTATATATTTGGAGCAAGGTCATATTTAAAGATTCCAAATATGTATGGCTTAATGTTTGGCGATTGAACTCAAGTTTTTGATGAAATTTTTCAATTACTTTACTCAATGTTTGAGGACTTCTTCCGGTGAGCTCTAACTCGAGTTCCAATTCGGACAGACATTCAATTAACTGAAAACAATAGTCTTCTTCTGTTTGACGGCATTTTTGAATTGAATCGATTTCTTCAGTTAATGTCTGACTCTTTGATAATAATTGAGTGAAATGTTGTCTCAAACTCTCAATCGATTCACTCGAAGTCATGTCATTTATAGACTCAGTATTACACGAATTGACCATAAATTCAATCTAAAAGCAAATGTTTGGTAAATGTTATCTGATTTTTATGACTTACTTACGAATGATTTAAAATTCGCGTTTTGTTTGATAAGCACTTCATAATTGTTCTTGAGATCAGAATAGTCTTTACTAATTGTCTGGAGTTTAACTTCGAATTCAATTTTGTTTTCAAAATGATCTGAATTTCTTCTCTCAATCACTTTGAGATTATTTTCTAGGAACTTTTGCATTTCATCGATAACTTTCATGAATTGAATCAAATGTGTGTTAATGTCTGTAATCATTGAATCGTATATTTGTCTGAATTTTTGGGAAAACTCTGTATTTTTCGTTTGAATTTCTTCAGAGTTTCCAAAAGATTTTGTTTTCAATAATGAAAGACCACCAGGTTCATTTTGAGATCGGTATGTGTTATGAGAATCAGTCTGAATGAGTGGTAAATAATTAATAGAATTCTTCTCTTGGAGTTTAAGAATAATTTCATCCTTTTTGGCCATAAGTCGGGAGTGTTTCTGAATTATTCGACTCATTCGCAAAAAATTATTCTTCAAAATTTGATTTTCATTTTTGAGTCGTTGACATTCGTCAATAGGACTATTCGGTAGTACAGACATCAGACCCAGGGTTACTTTCGATGGTGGCTAAAAATGAAGTGGCATAAATGAGCATGTCTATCGATTTATTCAAACCTCTCTGTATATCTCAGATGTATTGTTAGATTTCCAATAATTTATTGAAGAACTTATTGAAGGCTTTGTATTTGAGTGCGAATCGAACTCAGGTTCACTGAACGAATAGTCAAATGAAGAGCTTCTCCTCCGGAAGTCCTGTTCTGGTGATCGAGGGACTATTGGTGGTAACTTAGATGATTTTGGCCTTACATTAGGGACTGGCTTTGAATTTTGATTAGAACTCGCTTTAATATTTGAGCTCATTTTATCATTTACTTCCTGTACAAAACAAATCCATTACTAAATAAATATTTTTTTATTTTTTAATGGAAAGTCTGGCGAAAGTGGTTATCGAGCATAATTAAAAGAATAGAAAATAGCATCATATCCATTAAATATTTAGTGTTTTTACTTTAGTATTATTTGTATACAAATCGACGTTCAATTTGAGAGCAATTTTTGATATAAAAACAAATGAAAAATGACTTTTAATGACATTTATATTGACTTAAAATAAATGTTTTCATTTCGATAGTAATTATTATATAAGATTTGAGAATATTTCCAACAAAATGAAAACAATTGTTCTAGATTCACACCATGGACTTTGAGATCGATTATTTCTTATTGTGGATCTATACTATGTCATGCACTAACTGCCATGGTGTCCAGATAAGTTATAAAAATTTCAAAATTTTCCAGAAATAAAAATGGTGAAAGCCTGCGGACACCGAAAGCTTGTAGGTTTTACTTTATTTTTTCATTGAACAGGGAGTCACGCATTCATTTCAACTTGAACTTTTCAACTTTTTCGCTCATACATTCTCTATACAGTGATAATATAGAGTAGGGTAAAAGCCACATGCAAACTTTCGGGAAAATGTGTTCATTAGCAGACCTTTATGATTCTAATTTCTGGAACATTTTGAGATTTCTAATGATCTACCTAGATATCATGGAAATTTACACTTGAGTTGGAGTAGATCAATAGTTAGTTCACTTACATTGAAACTGATCAAAAAGGACCCTATCGCCTCTTCATAGACTACTGTTTTGTTTTCAATAATGCAAAATCAGTGAATATCTAATATAAAGATTATATTGAATAGCTTTAATCAGTGTATAAATTATAAGTTGGGTTAATTGGGTTAATCTAATTAATGTCCGGCACATTTCAAATAGAAAATTCAATTTCCTTTCGGAACTGTTGCTAACGATATATGAAATGACATCTAATTATTTAGCGAATGCATAATTAAAGAATCTGTTTTGTTCTAACTCTTTTTCTATTGAATGAGCATACTACACTTACTTTAAATAATTAATTATTGGCATTTATTTATTGCAAGTCTCAAAATTTTCTTCAATATTATTAAGGCAGGTGCTTTCATATTATGTATTAAACACATATTTGAAGTCAATTTTCAATAGTCAATGGAAATTCTCGTTAAAATAAATGAATGAGAGGGTTAAGTTAGACTGAGTCCTGTTTCTTACAATAATAGCAATAAGCAATGTAATAACAATATTGACTAATTATTATAACTAGCAAGTTAGATTTAGGTAACTTTAGATATGGTAAAAATAGGTTTGTTTACATTTAAAGATAAACAATTTTTAAATAACTAATTTATTTATATGTTTAAATATGAAACTTACCTGATCATTAAGAAATCCAAGATAATTTATTCTTAATTAATTGTCTTAAATGGACTAAATTAAGATAGTTATGAATTAATGCGATGATTGAGGACTTGATTTACAAAAAGACAAACATTTGGCTAAAAATATATGAAAGCGAATGAAGTTTTTGCCGGAGATGTGAACGCATTGAAAGGGATTTTGTGTTCACTTTGTTGTCGTTGACAATAGTATTGATCACATCATACGTAATGATATTCTGCTCACCAAAAGTTTTAGGTGAAACTTTTGACGTGGGAGACATGGTCATTTTTACCAGTGTGGGAGGCATATATTCTTCATCATTTTCAATTTTAAAATTTCTGTACCCTGAGGCAAAATGACTTATTATAAAAATTAAATACTTTTAAACTAATTGTTTCTTGATTACCCTAAAAGTAAAAATTACACGCAAAGTTTATATGCGTAGGTGGTTCATTTTGCATCATAAATGTGCAAGATAGGCATGGATCATTATTTGGGTGTCATATGGATTCATTGAAAATTAAATAAAATATTGGAGTGAAAGGGTGTGAATTGCGAACAAAGTTAATTGCTGTGGAAAAGTTCAAGCAAAAACATGATAATTTATTGATAAATTCAAAAATACCACCCTCAACACATCTAATCAACTTAACATACAAGTATCTAATTATATCCAAAAATTATATTAATTAGTTTAATAAGTAACTGAATTTTGCCATGTAGACTTACTTTTTCCATAACACCTTCTCAAGTAATGTCCATTTGATCCATACCTATCTTGCACATTTGTGATGCAAAATTTATTTCCTACATATATTTTATAATTTCATATCAATATCCTATCAAACTTAGCATGTCAACTTAATTTTTACATTTATTGTAAATGTGAGTTTATTATTGCAAATCGATTGATATTCTATAAAATCGTTACTGTATTACAATTATTGCAAAATTCTTGTAACCTAGTTTCTTTTTTTAAAACACACTGCCTAAGTTTAAGTTTTATTCTCGCAATTTAACATACACTTGTTCATTCATTCATCAAAATTAATTTTTAGAATTTAGTTCAAATTGTCAAAAATATCAATAGTCTACATCTATTATAAATTAAACAAGAGCATTACATTAATATAATACAATAATATACATGTATATCAAGTCATTCAATTTTTGAATGTAGAGGAGTAATTAAAATTAACTATTAATGTATTAATATTTACAAAGCTTTGAAAAGCAGTGGCGACGTATGGCTTAAAGGCTTAAAAATGCAAGTTAACACTTTCACTCTAAATGACACTATCGGACAAACCCTTTCCAGTTTTCTAGTAAACTTTCAATAAAATATGGAATGTATTTATGCGTCTGTGCCTCGAGTGAGACCCCTTCAGGCCTCCACTGTCGCCACTGGTATTCAAAACTTTGTACTCTATTTAAACTTAACTATTGAATAATTAATGCTGAATTTGAACTTATCAAAGCAGAGATGCGCAAGATCCGCGATCTTAGGGCGTCCTTTAAATTTAATGAAATTAACAGGGGCAAAAGTGGTTACTTTCCTGGAAATTACTTTCTTGAGCTAGTACAGAATTTCAAAAATATCCTGAATCTCTACGTTTTTGCTAAAAGTTTGACCAAAAATTTTGAAGTGTAATCCAAATTGTTCATCTGCAATCCTGTTTTCAAGTAAAATTCTATAATGACTTATCAATGATCGAGGTACTTTAGTATAGTATGTAAGTACAATTTTATATTTATTAGTTAGTATAAATTCTCAATAAAATACACAAAAAGATGAAAACAAATGATTAAGTTTTAATATTTTCAATAACAGGTAATATTGTCAGTTAAGTTATGGTATCAATAGAGTGGCCAGGGCATTCCACTAAAATCTACTGGCCCTCCCAGACCTGCGTCTGCCTCAAGGATCGACATCTGTAATAAACAAAGAATAAATGACATGTTCTAGTGTATTTCGATTTGAAAATGCTTACAATCAAACTCATGGCCGCCTCATCGCTCTCCTCATTGGCGTCATTCTGTTGACTGGGATTCCCATTGAAAATATTATTATTTATTCTCTGATTAATATGATTAGGGTGATTGTTTATGTGTGAAATGGTTTCGCTCGCAGGAAGGCTTGGCTCCAAAAACCGCATATTATTGATTGGCATCGGCTCTAACTGTGATATATCTGTCAAAGAGCTGTTGGACAGACTTTGGATCGATGGCAGAGAAATGTTATCAAAGCTGGTATTATCGATACCAGAGTCAGACCGATCCAAAGAGGGGAGACTATGACCACTGGCGCTCCTTTTACCACTGCCATAACCACTGGCGCTCCTATTAATACTGCCATAACCACTGCTTGAGCACATTGATTTGCCATTGATGGAGGAACTACTACCAGAACCACTTATCGAGCCATTGATTGAACTGTTGGCTGTGTCGAGACTTGATGGCGGGCTGTTAGAAGACTGGCTAGATGACGAAGAGAAATCGTCTGCCCGGCGCTGAGCTTCTAATATCTCTTCAGCAATTTGTTGTCCGATTTTCTTGTGTTTAATGCGATTATTAATGAATCGTTTCATTATTGATGTGGAGGACAGTTGGCTTATAGGGTTATCCGATGATAACACAGATTTGTGCGATGAATGACCTGAAAATTAATGCAATTATTAATTGATTTCCACTACAAATACATTTTCATTAAAATTAAATTACCTGAAGAACCGGAAGATGGAGGAGTCATGCCATCAGATGATGCCAGGGATGAACATTGACTGGTTTTCTCAGCTCTGGTGTCCATATCTGTTTGAGAGTTGATCTGATTCTCATTTGCCTTCGATTTGCTCATTGTATTGGTTTTGTTGGCGTTATTTGTCTCTACAATAGTCTGATTCGCTGTCGCGTTGTTTTTAATGGCATCCAAGTCAGGAGTGACCACATTCTCGTTGACGGCTATCATGTATTCGAATTCTCGAGTCCATGGATTCTTAAATATCTTCCACAATGTCTTGAGATAGAGGTAAGTGCCAACTTTGGTCTTGAATCGATAGGGAGATGAGTTTTCCTTTTCATTTTGATGCAGTGCTGTTTCAAGAATGAATCATGTTAATTTTAATTGATTAAATCAATATGAATTACCTCTTCTATGGCTCTCTGCAAGTGTTTTGATGTCGTCGGGATGGCAGTAGTCATAGCAAGAGGTGCCCAACATTTCTTGTGGTAAATAACCCAATAGTAGAGTGACTCTGTTAGATATGATCCAGTTATTCGTCTGATTATTCAAGGTATAGATTAAAGAACGACATACCTCTGGTCAACAAACAGGTAGACCCCATCCATTGCGTGTCTAGACGTGTACTCAATCGCTTTGATGGGGAAGTTCTGATTATTGGCTCCGGGTTGTCTGTCAATGGTTGATATTTGTGGCATAACCCGAGCCATAGCCACCAGACATCCAGTATTGTTATTGGCGGCCGACTCGCACTCCATACCCGAATCTTCAATATTGGGTGTCCATGACTTGAGGTAACCCATGCAGTAGAGGTCACAATACTTGTCGTTCATTATATTTGTTCTTCGTCTTTTCTTTTTGGCCAAACCTTAAAAATTAAAAAATTGATTATTGTTTAATGTTTTGTCATTTGAATTATCTTTGATATTATCAAATAAGCTATTTCAAATAACCAAGACAGGTTAAATTAGCAAGATTAAGGACAACTTAATTTATTGTTAATTAATAATTTATTGAACTAACCTTTGATACCATTTCCTTCATTTTTACTCAAATAGAATTTGTATTTCATTCGACAGAAGAATGAGCGCCGACTGCCCGGACATGATTGTATTCGTGCGTTCTGGTTGTGACCTCCCTGTGCCGATAAGTTATCATCTAGTGGCAATAGAGCTTTACGGATAACAAGGTAAGGTTGTCAGTAATTGTTCTTTGAAACAAATTCAACCTCAAGTCTATACAAACCGTTAACTCTTAATCCATTAAAACACAAAAACACTAAAACGATATTCGATAAATGATCATGATAAGATATGATATACCGGTTCAAATCAAATTGAAATCAAATATTTGAATATTAAATTACTATTTTTATTTCATCATTGAATGGATGAAAAATTATCAGTTTTTAGACTAGTTTTCGGTTTGTCCGAAACTTACTCTTGGCGTCAACCAGTTTTTCCTTGGGTGTGGTTTCCCACAATGACAACTGCTCTTTCACTTTGGGGATGTCTTTGTGGTGCAGTACATCAAACCAACTGATCCCGAGTAAATCTCTCTAATAATAAGTCAAACTTTAAAATCTGTAATTTTAACACTTCACAAATGTTTGTGTTGGTAGTCAAGTGCTCTTGGTTTAAAACGAGTATCCAGTGAAATTCTTGAAGGATTTTTAGCTAGTATTTTCATTCTATTCGTGTTTTTCACTACATCTATGAAATGGAATGTAGTATATAGTTTTGTGCGTTACCCCACCCGCCCCC